>JAACNH010000642.1:57007-165179 GCA_019447015.1 Hymenochirus boettgeri | reverse complement strand
CATTAATCAGTCTGGAGAACGACACCCAGGGATTACGATCAATGGTAAAGGCAAGTCGTAGGTTAATAAAACTCTATAGATAACTCTAATGTTGAATATTGATGAGTGTCAAAGGGGGTTTTTAACTCAATTATACAGTCACTAGTGAAGAGACATGGGTTTACAGGAACAAAGAACCACAAATTGATTCCCACCCATACGACTTCGTTTGCGTCCCTTTTCAGGCCATCACATCGGGCACCCAAGTGTACGGAGAAAGTAAAATTGGGTCTCTTTCATTTGCTTTCAAGCGGACTTAGCACTTATCCGATGAGTCTATGCACAAGCTCTTATTTATCAGAGGTAGTAGTGGCCCTTTGGCATATGTTGGACGGCTGGCCAGGGTGTTGTTGATGAACCAAATAGAAACCAAGGACCAATGCACTTCTTTCAAAAAAAACGTGGGTGATTATCTTTTCTATGTTTAAATGTATTGCCAGGTACAGGATTAATATGAATTTTGTATGGGGCCTAGGAATGTGCATTGATTATCTTTCTGCTGTTTATAATGTTATGTATATTTCTATGCCAGTTGTACAGATAATATGAATGTATGAGGGCCTAGGAATCGTGCATTGATTATCTTTTCTGTTGTTTTATAAATTGGTGGCAGTGGTGGGGTGTTTAGTGTGCAGATAATATGTAATTGTATGGGGCCTAGACCTAGGAATGGCATTGATATCTTTTATGTTATAAGGTATACCAGTGTGTTCCAGATAAATGATATTGTAGTATGGGGCCAAGGAATGTGCAGTGATTATTTCTTTTCATATGTTTATGAATGTTGATCCAGGGTGCAGATAATATGAACGTATGGGCCCCTAGGAATGTGCATTGATTATCTTTTTTGGTTTAAAAGTATGCCAGTGTGCAGATAATATGATATGGTTCTATGGGGCCTAGGACTGTTGAATTGATTATCTTTTTATGTTTATAATGTACTATGCCGTCTGTCTGTGCAGATTAATAGGATATTGTATGGGGCCAAGGAATGTGCATTGATGACTTTTTCTAGGTTTATAATGATGCCAGTGTGCAGATAATATGATATGTATGGGGCCCAGGATGTGCATGAGTTATCTTTTCTATGTTTATTTATAATGTATGCCAGTGAGTGTGCAGATAATATGATATTGTTATGGGGACCAGGAAATGTGCATTGATTATTTTTCGATATTTATAATGTATGCCAGTGTACAGAGTAATATGAGATTGTATGGGGCCTAGGAATGTGCATGGTTATCTTTCTCTATGTTTATAATGTATGCCCAGTGTATAGATAATATGAATTGTAGGGGCCTAGGAATGTGCTATTGATGATCTTTTCCTATGTGTTTTATATAGAATTGTATGCCCAGCAGTTGTGCAGATAATATGATATTGTATGGGGCCCCTAGGGAAGGACATTGAATGTGATAATCTTTCCTAGGTTTATTATAATGCCCTATGCCAGTGTGCATAACCCCCCCCCGAAATATGATTATTGTATGGGGCATCCTAGGAATGTGCATTTTTGATTATTTTCTATGTTTTATAAAGTATGCCAGTGTACAGATAATAGGATATTGTATGGGGGCCGCCTCCTAGAATGGGCATGATTACTTTTCTAGGTTTATAATGTATACAGTTGTGCAGATAATATGAATTGTATAGGGCATAGAGATTATGTGGCTATGATTATCGTTTGTCTTTTGCGTATGTTTATAATGTATACCAGGATGCAGATAATATGATATTATTGTATGTGGGGCCTAGGAATATGCACGATATCTTTTCCTTATGTTTATAAAGTATGCCAGTTCTTTGCTTGTGCAGATAATATGAATGTTGTAGGGGCCTAGGAACTGTGCATTGATTGTATCTGTTCTTTGTTTATAATGTCTATACCAGTATGCAGATAATATGATATTGTATGGGGCATAGGAATGTGCATTGATGATTGAATTATCTTTTCTGTGTTTTGTTTTATAATGTTATATACCAGTATGCAGATATATGATATTTAATGGGGCCTAGGGATATGTGCATGGTTGATTGATTATCTTTTCTATGTTTATAATGTATGCCAGTGTGCCAAGATAATAGATAATATGATATGTATGGGGCTAGAAATGTGCATTGATATCTTTTCTATGTTATAATGTATGCCAGAGTAGGTGTGCGGCAGATAATATGATATTGTTTTGTATGGGGCCTAGGAATGTGCATTGATTATCTTTTCTAGTTTAAAATGTATGCCCAGTTATGCCAGGTGTTAAGATAAATGATATTGTATGGGACCCAGGGAAGGAGCAATGTGCCATTATTATCTTTTCTTTGTTTAAAGTATGCGGGTGAGGATAATATATTGTATGGGGCCTTGGAATGTGATTGATTATCTTATCTTTTTGTTATAATGTAGCCAGGGTGCAGATAATACTCTATTGTGTGGAACCAGAAATGTGCATTGATTATCTTTTAATGTTTATAAAGTATGCCAGTGTGACAAGATAATATGTTTGTACGGGGCCTCCTAGGAATGGGGCATAGGAATGTTGCATTGGTATCTTTTCTTGTTTATTAATGTTATGCCAGTGTGCAGATAATATGATAGATGTATGGGGCCTAGGAAAGGAATGTGCATCTATTTGATTTTTTCTATTGTCATGTTTATAATGTATGCCAGTGTGCAGGATAATATTGATATTGTATGGGGGGGCGGCCTAGGAATGTGCCATTGAGTATCTTTTCTATGTATGTTCTATAATGCCCCTTATAACGTATTGAGAATTATTTATGATAGTGTATGGGGCCTAGGAATGTGCCCATTGATTATTCTTTTCTTGTTATAAAGTATGTCAGTTGTGAGATAATCTGGTTTTGTACGGGGGCCTAGGAATGGCATAGGAATGTGCCATTGGTTATCTTTTCTTTGTTATAATGTTTGCCAGAGTGTGCAGAGATAATATGATATTGTATGGGACCTAGGAATGTGCATTGATTTCTTTCTATGTTCTCCCCCCCCATAAGGTATGCCGATGTGGGCAGGAATAATATGATATTGTATGGGGCCTTGGAATGTGCATTGATATCTTTTTTCTTTGTTATAAGTATGCCAGGGTGCAGATAATACTCTATGTGTGTGGGACACCCCAGGAATGTGCATTTTTTTTTTATGTTTTTTGGGGGATTATCTTTCTTTGTTTTTTATAATGTATGCCAATGTGCAGATAATCATATATAATATGTTGGTACGGGGCTAGGAATGTGCATTGGTTATCTTTTCTATGTTGATAATGTATGCCAGTGGACACGATAATATATATTGTATGGACCTTTAGGAATGTGCATTGGATTATCTTTTCTAGGTTGATAATGTATGCCAGTGTTGCAGAGAATATGTATGATATTGTATGAGACCTTCTAGAACCTAGAAATGTGCATTGATTATCTTTTCTATGTTAAGAATGTATAGCCAGGGTGAAGATTAATACTTATTGTGTGGTGTGGACCCAGGAATGGGCATTGATTATCTTTCTTTCGTTTTATAAAGTATGCCAGTGTGCAGATAATGATATTGTATGGGACCTAGGAATGTGCATGATACCTTTTCTTGTTTATAATGTATGCCAAGTGGTGCAGAGATATGATATGTTATTGGAGCCTAGGAATGTGCAGATTATCTTTTCTATGTTTATAATGTATACCAGGTGTGCAGATATATATTGTATGGGGGCCTCCTAGGAAGTGCCATTGGTTATCTTTCTATGTTTATGCTAAAAGATCTATGCCAGTGTGGCAGATAATATATATGGTATGGGCCCAGGAATGTGCATAATTGATTATCTTTTCTTGTGTTAAAGTATGCCAGGGTGAGATAATGTGTTGCAGCAGAGATAATATGGTTTTGTACGGGGCCTAGGAATGTGCAATTGTTATATTTTCTATGTTATAATGTATGCCAGTGGTGCCAGATAATATGATATGGATGGAGGCCTAGGAATGTGAGTTGCTTACGTTTCTTTGTTATAAGATGCCAGTTGCGGATAATATGATATAATATATTGTTATGGGGCCTAGGATGTGCCTTGATTATCTTTCCATGTTTTTATAAATTGAGCGGATCTGTGTTGTGTGTGGATTAATCCTATTGTATGGGGCCTAGGAATGTGTTGTTACCTTTTTTCTTGTTTTTATAATGTATGCCGGTGTGCGGATATATATGGTATGGGGCCTAGGAATGCTTGCAATGATTATCTTTTCTTGGATTATAATGTATGCCGAGTGTGCAGATAATACTCTATTGTGTGGGGACCCAGGAATGTCATTTATTATCTTTTCTTTGTTTTATAAAGTATTTAGGCCGTGTGCAGATAATATGAATTGTATGGGCCTAGGAATGATGGCATTGATTATCTTTTCTTTGTTTATAATGTATGCCAGGTGTGCAGTAATATAGTTTTGTTACGGGCTTTATCCTTTTTTCTAGGAATGTGCATTGATTATATTTTCTTTGTTTATAAAGTATGCCAGTGTTGCGATAGTATGATATTGTATGGGGCCCTAGGGAATGTGATTGATTATCTTCTTGTGTTATAAAGTATTGTCATTGTGCAGATAATATGATATTTATGGGAGCATAGGGAATGTGCTTGATTATCTTTTTCTTTGTTTATATATTATAAAGTATGCCCAGTGTGCAGATAATATGATATTGTATGGGACCTAGGAAGTTGCATTGATTATCTTTTCTTTGTTTATTTAATGTATGCCAGGGTTGGCAGATAATACTCTTATGTGGGGGACCCAGGAGTGCATTGATTATCTTTTCTTTGTGTATAAGTATAAGTATGCCAGTGTGCAGATAATATGGTTTGTTACGGGGCCTAGGAATGTAAAGGAAGTGCATTGGTTATTTGTATCTTTCTGTGTTTATAATGTCTAGCCAGTGTGCAGATAAGTGATATGTATGGGGCTCCTAGGAATGTGCATTGATTATCTTTCTAGGTTTATAATGTATGCAGAGTGCCAGTGTGCAGGATAATATGATTCATTGTATGGGGCCTAGGAATGTGCTTGAATTATCTCTTTCCATGTTTCAATGTATTGCGGCCGGTTGTGTGGATTAATATATTGTATGGGCCCTAGGACCCTGCCTAGGAATCCTAGGAATGTGCATGATTACTTTTTCTTTGTTTATATGTATGCCGGTGGTTTGTGCGGATGATATATGTAGGGGCCTCCTAGGAAGGTGCTGATGCAATGAGTATCTTTTCTTGTTTATTAATGTATGCCAGTGTGCAGATTGTGCAGAGAATATGATATTGTTGTGGGGCCAGGGAATGTGCATTGATACGGTATCTTTTCTTTGTTTATACAAGTATGCCAGTGTGCAGATTTTAAGTAATATGATATTGTATGGGGCCTAGGTATGTGCATTGATTATCTTTTCTTTGTTTTAAATGATGCCAGTGTGCAGATTAATCTCTAAATAGTTTTGTACGGAACCTAGGAATGTGCTTTGATTATAGTTCTTTGTTTATAAAAGTATGCCAGGGTGCCAGCGATAGTTATGATATTGTATGGGGGCATAGGAATGTGCATTGATTATCTTTTCTTGGGTTTATAAAGTTAGGTCAGTTGACAGATAATATGATATTGTATGGGCCTAGGAATGTGCATGATTATCTTTTCTTTGTTATAAGTATGCCAGTGTGCAGATATTATGATATTTATGGGGCCCTAGAATGTGCCCTAGGACATGGGCCATTGATTATCTTTTTATGTTTATTATAATGTATGCAGTGTGCAGATAATATATTGTATGGGTGGGGAATAGGAATGTGCATTGATTATCTTTTCGGTTGTTTATAATGTATGCCAGTGTGCAGATAATTGGATATTGTTGGGACCCTAGGAGATGTGCATTGATTATCTTTTCATGGTGTATAATGTATGCCAGTGTGCAGATAATACTTATTGTGTGGGGCCAGGAATGTGCATTGTTTATCTTGTCTGTTTATAAAGTATGACAGGTGCAAGATATATGAATGTATGGGGCCTAGGACCTAGGAATGTGCATGATTATCTTTTCCATGTTTGTATAATTCCTGTAATAAAGGAGCGATACCTGAGCCCTTTTTACACTATTTCCCCATAGGAGTATACTTTAGAACATAGGACCCAAAAAATGCAACAGGACAGACACCCCAACCTTCCCTCCCTTCGCATTAGGTAGGTGACCCCCACTTTTACGGGTTCAATCGCTCCCCCACAGCATTGGAAAAACAAACTGAATATGAGATAAAAAGCTTCTGGCACTAGGAAAATGCAGGAAGAAAACAAACGGAAGGTTGGTACCAGGTAAGTCTTAAGACTTTAACCTCTCCAAATAATAGGACAACTTCAGGATTCCCCGTTTTTATTTGTTTACCCAATCCCGATATCTAATTTCTTCTTTCCGTTTAATCCCATTGTCCTCTCTCCCAATCGAATCCCCAGATCTATATGGCTTAGGGGTCAATGGAAAGTCTGGAGATGGGGAAAGTTGGTTCACTGTCCAGCACAGAAAGCTTCTGAACTTTCATGGTTCAACTAGAGGAACCTAGGCCTTGGAGTAACGGGTGATGTGCTTTCACTTATAGCGGCCCTCCTCGAGCAGGATTGATATTACAATGGTCACATTCATCTGCATAGGCTATTACCTTTAACATATGACCATGGGAAGCTTTTATAACCCTGCTTAATGTCCATATCTAGCAAACGAAGAAAGGGGTCAATGGCCAAACTGTTACAAGAGAGGGCTCAGAGGGAGCCCGTCTCACCTGATCCAACCTCCAAACCATCTCAGTTGCAGCCATTAATCAGGCGGGAGCATTTTGCCCCTTTGTATAGAACCACAACCAACTGATAAACATGTGTAGGGATCCATAAATACTGATGGTTTACTCTGTGTCAAAGCCTGGCTTGGTCTAACATTTAGCAGATTACTTTATTCCACCCTTGGGCTTATATTCTTCAAGGCTCTATTAGTGACAGGACTGCCCCAAAGATTTCCTCCCTCTCAATGTACCAGAATTGGCAAAGGAGAAAAAGTACAGTCTGAGAATCTGACAAGACGAGAGAAAGAACATTCGCCAACAACTTCTCTATCTGTATTGAGCAAAGTGATTGGCCTCCAGTTCTACCAGTCTCCCGTCCTTCCCCGTAGACAGAAGGATAAGAGAGGAGGAAACTTCCATGGAGGGGGGTAAGGAAACCTTCGTTTAGACATCATCAAAAACCTGAGCCAGGGTTGGAGCCAAAAAGATTTTAAAGGTTTTATAAAACTATGATGTCAACTCATCTTGGACCTGGAGCCTTTTACTGTGTAATTTACTGATCTCTAAACTCTATTTCTTTGCTGTTTTATATATGCAGTCAGCGTAGAAAAAGTAGAAAAATTCATATGTGTGTTGTCTGGACCAGACATTTGCTTTTAAGAAATTGTCCCTCTTTTCCCTTTATCATAGTTTTTGTGTTTAAAGAAACATTGGCATAGTGTTCTCCTACCACCCCCCCAAAATCCCCTCCTTGGAACTCTGCATGTTACCCTTCTTGGTCCATAAGAAACCCTTCTACTTGCCTCTTTTTAACAGTTCATTACAAATTCTGGCAGGGTCCGGTGTGACATTGATGAAACAGTGCAGTGAATGAATGAAGTTTTGGTGATGATGAAACAGACTTCCCATAATCCCTTTTCCAGAACCAAACTCTCTTGTAACGGACTGTATTTGCTATATTGCTTCATCAGAGATTTCAATTCAGTCAACTTTCCCAGCATCTTCTGCCCCATCTGAAATACAGACTTCCAGCTTCTTCCTTAAAGACTGATACTTCATTTGTTCTATTTCTCCCTTGTTTAATGGATCGAGACTTAAAATAGGTAGGAAATGTCCTTCTTGGTTCCCTCCCACAATGAAGACGTTTGTGAGGTAAAAACTCTTTTGTATTTGTTAATTGGACATTATAAAAGGCACTAAAAAACTCTCCTTTACGTCCTCTCTCTCCAGATTTTCCTGCTCCCAAACCTCCACAAGCCTTTTCCCTCCGTGGGGCTTCTGCTACCCCATAACAAAAAGAGATGGCCAGATGCCAGATGGTCGAAAACTCACCACAGTGATCCTTCCCTTAATATCAGAGAAACTTTCCACCTCCTTTATAAAAAATCATTGTCCAAAACGACTACTTCATACCGGTCACAGTAATATGTGTATGCCCTACCGGCACAGTCATATTGGGTTACTTCCCTCCCCATAGGCCACAGTAATATCGGATACCACGCCCCCGTTGTACTCCTACCACGGATCATGTCCTACCCACAGTAATATGGTACTCCTCCGCACGTCCAAGTAATAGGTTGTACTAATCCTACCGGCACAGTAATAGTGTATTCCTACCCGCACAGTATTATATGGGTTTACTCGCTACCCGCCCACATAATAGTGTTTACTCCTACCCCACAGTATATGTGTCCTCTACTTTCCCACCCTCAAGTAATATGGTGTTACTCTCCCGCAACAGTAATACAATGTGTACTCCTACACCGCCACAGACACGTAATATTTGTACTCTACCCCCACAGTAATATGTGTACTCCTAACCCCGCAGTCTTGTCTCCACCCACCGTAATAGTGTGTACTCCTACCCACAACCACTACCCACAGTAATGTGTATCACCCCAGATATGTTTACTCTCTACCCCCCCGACAGTAAGTATGTGTACTCCTAACGCCATTAGGTATTGGTACTCCGATCCCCGCACAGTAATGTGTGTATCCTACCAAACCCCTATATGTGTGTGCTCCTACCACGCACAGTAATATGTGTACTCCTACCCGCACAGATAATATGTGTCTCCTACCCGCAAGTAATGTTTGTCCTACGCCAGTATATGTGTCTCCTACCCATCTACCCGCGCAGTAATTGTCTACCACCTATAGTTATAGTTGCCTACCACGCACAGATATAGGTGACCCCTACACCCGCACCAGTATATGGTTCCAGTAAAATAGTGTGTCCACCGCACACAATATTGCCCGACCCCCACAGTAATATGTGTACTCTCAACCCGCCTAAAGTAATATGGTGTAACTCCCTACCTACCCGCACTAATGTACTTCAACCAATAATATGTGTACTTCCTACAGACCAGTAATATGTGTTACTCCCTACCCCCACGTAGCTATGGTGTACTCCTACCCGCGCACAGTAATATGGTACTCTCTACCCGCCAAGTAATATGTGGTTACTCCTCACCCCCACACGTAAATATGTGTGATCCTACCCGCACAGTAACTGTGTACTCTAACCGACACCCCGCCAGTAGGTGTACTCGCTCGCACAGTAAACTATGTGTATTCCATCCCGCACCAGTCAATATGTGTATTCTTCTACCTCTACCCGCACGTAATATGTGTTATCCTACCCCCACAGTAAATATGTGTGACTCCTACCCCCACAGTAATATGTGATACTCCATACCCACGTATATGTGTACCCTACCGCGCACAGTAATATGTGTACTCCTACCCCCTAGATGTGTATCTCCCACCGCCATAATGATGTGACTCATACCGCCAGTAATTGATGTGCGTACTCCTACCCCAAGTTAATAGTGTGTACTCCTACCCCGACTAGTATATTTTACTTCCTACCCCCACAGTAATATGTGTACTCCATACCAGCACAGTATATGTGTACTCCCTACCCGCCAGTGAGTTTGCTGAATATGTGATACTCCTACCCGGCACAATAAGTATGTGCTTACTCCTACCCACAGTAAGTATGTGTCTCCTTACGGACCCACAGTAAGTACTAGTGTACTCCACCCACGCACATTAATATGGTACTCCTACCCTCACGTAATATGGTATTCCTACCGCCCACGATAATATGTGTACTTCGCATAAAAACATGTACCACCCACCAGTAATATGTGTTAGATCCTACCACCGGCACAGTACTATGTGTACGTCTACCGCACAGTATTGTTGTTACTCCTACCCACAGTTATATGTGTACTCCTACCCGCAGCAGTTAATATGTGTACATTCCTATCCCGCACCTTAATGACTACCACACATATGTTGTAAACTCCTACCGCACCACCCACAGTAATATGGTACTCCTAACCCACACAGTAATATGTGTCATCCTACATCCACCGATCAAATGTGTACTCCTAACCCGCACAAGTATATGCTGTAACTGCCTACTCCCACCAGTAATATGTGTACTCCACCCCCACTACCGAATTAGGTATGTGTACTCCTATCCCCACAGTCAAATATGGTGAGCTACCCCTACCCCCCGTATCCTAATTTCTCCTACCGGCACAGCTAATATGTGTACTCCCTACCCGCACCAGTAATATGTGTTGTCCTACCACCCAAGTAATCATGTGTCTCCTACCGGCACGTATATGTTACTCCGGGCAGATTTTCTACTCCCCTAGGTATCTCCCCACAGTAATATGTGTAACTCCTACGCTCACCACAAGTACATATGTGCTTACTCCCACTTGGTACCCTCCACCCCATATTTCGCTCCCACATTATGTGTACTCCTACCCGCACAGTATATGTGTAACTCCTACCCGCACAGTAATGTGTACTCCGTACCGCACAGTAATTACTGTGTACTCCCTACCGGCACAGTAATATGTTGCTACTTCCTAACCGCCGCCATAGTAATAGTGTTACTCCTACCCCCACGTAATATGTGTACTCCTACCCCCCACAGTAATATGTGTACTTCCTACCCCACAGTATATAGTGTTATCTTTTCGTCTACCGCACAGTATATGGTGTACTCCTACCCCACAGTAATTGTGTACCCTACCCCGCACAGAGTTCCTACCCATCACAATATGTGTACTCCTACCCGCACAGTACATGTGTACTCCTAACCCCTACACCCCAGAATAGTGTAACCCTACCCCGCACAATTAATACTTGTGTCTCCTACCCGCACTAGTATAGTGTGAGGCCAGTACCCAGGTAATAGTTATTGGGTTATGGGGTGCGGAGGGCTGTTTCTGGTGATGCTGAGTGTGGCGTCTGGGTGTTGAACTTCCCTCCACCCTCCTCTTCCCTACCCCCAGTAATTTATGTTGACTCCTATCCCCCACAGTAGAGTTGTACTCCTACCCCGCAAGTAATATGGTGTCTCCTTACCCGACGAGAACAGTAATATGTGTGCCGTAACCTACCCGCAACATATAATATGTGTCTCCTACGCCGGCACAGTAATATGTGTACTCCTACTCGACTCACAGTAAATATTGTGTTCCTACCCGCACAGTAATCCCTACCGTCCAGTAATATGTGTACTCCTACCCGACAGTAATATTGTATCCTACCCCGCACCTCGTGTTATATTGTGTGACTTCCTACTCCCGCACAGTAATATGTGTACTCCTAACCCGCACAGTAATATGTGTGCTACTACTACCACCCACAGTAATAGGAGTGCTCAACCCGTATTAGTTGACTCACCCGCACTAGTAATATGTTACTCATTACCCGCACAGTAATATGTGTATAACCTACCCGACTAGTAATATGTGTACTCACTACCCGCCACATTAATATGTGTACTTCTACTCCGCCTACAGTAATATGTGTACTCCTACCGCACTAGAATATGTGTACTCCGTACCCAGGCACGCACGTAAATATGTGTACTCCTACCCCCGCACAGTAGTAGGTACTCCTACACCTCGCACAGTAAGTTCTTAACCGCAATAATATGTGTACTCCTACGCCACCTACCCAGTTATAAGTAATAGTGTACTCCTACCACAGACAGTAATATGTGTACCCTATCCACACATAATGATGTCACCCGACATAATATGTGGATCCTCCCCGCACGTAATGTTGTACTCCTACTTCCCCGACACAGTAATATGTGTACTCCTACCCGCACAGTATATATGTGACTCCTATCCCGCACAGTATATGGTACTCCTACTCCCACAATGTAACTATTGTGGTACTCCTACCCGCACAGTAAATGTGTACTCCTAACCCGACGAGCTAATTGATGGTGACTGTCCTACTTCCGCACATATTATTGTTCTGGCACATATAGAAATGTTACTCCTACCCGCCACAGTAATATGTGTACTCCAACACCGCAGAGTTAAATGTGTATCCTACCCGCACGAGTAGTATTTCTACCGCCATTAATGTGTACTCCTACTCCGCACATTAATAGGTTGTCTCTCTACTCACGCGCACAGTAATATGTGTACTCGACCCCACGCGTAATATGTGTAACTCTACCCCGCACAGTATAATATGTGTACTCCTACCCGACACAGTAATATGGAACTCCTACCCGCCTTACAGTAATATGTGTTACTCCTACCGCACGTACTTTGTCCCTCCGACGATATGTGTATTCCTAACCCCCCACAGTAATATGGTACCTACCGCACAGTATATTGTACTCCTACCCGTTGTTATCTCCTACCCACCTAAGGACTCCCCACAGTAATATGTGTACTCCTACCCCGGCAAGTATATGGGCTCCTCACCCAAGTTATGGTGTATCCTACAACGCCACAGTAAATGGTAACTCTACCACTACATATCTGTCGTTTTACCCGCACAGCATAAAGTTACTCCTACCCCGCATGTCCGTAATATTGTGTATTCCTACCGCCCGCACATAATATGTGTACTCTAACCTCCACCGCACAGTTAATGTTGTACTTCCTACCCGCGACATAATATGTGTACTCCTTACTGGCACAGTAATATGTGACTCCTACCCCACAGTAATATGTGTTACCTCCACTACTGTGTACGTCACACGAGTAAATATGGTTAACCTCCTAACCCCACCAGAATAGTGTACTCCTACCGGGCACAGTATTATCTCCTACCGCAATTAATTGTGTACTCCTACCCGCACAGTAATATGTGTATCCTACGCACACGTATATGTGTGATCCTATCGCCCGCACAGTAATATTGTGTACTCTACCCGCACAGGTTAATATGTGTACTCCATACCCCACACTAAATATGTTACCCTTCCTACCCACCGTATATGTGTTACTTCCTACCTTCGACCACATATGTCTAAATACCTAAGATATGTGTACTCCTACCCGCCACAGTAATAATGTGTACTCCTACCCACAGTAAGTCTGTGTACTCCTACTCCGCCACAGGAGTAATATGTTGATGTGTACTCCTACCAGACACTAGTAGTAATATGTGTACTCCTACCGGCACCCAAGTAATATGTGTTACTCTACCGGCACAGTAATATGTGTAATCCTTCCCGCACAGTAGTATTGACTCCTACCCCCACAGTAATATGTTGTTACTCCTACCCGCACAGTATTATGTTTACGCCTACCCCCACAGTAATATGTGTTACTGTACTCCTACCCGCCACAGTAATATGTGTAACTCCTTACCTCCCACAGTAATATGTGTACTCCTACCGGACTAGTAATATGTGTGCTCCTACCCGCACAGTAATATGGGTGCTCCTACCGCCAAGAATAGTGTACTCTACCCGCACAAGTTAATATGTGTACTCCTACCCGCACAGGAGATAGGTGTGTACTCTGACCCGCACAGTAATATGTGGAACTCCTACACGCCAACTAGTACTATGTGTACTCTACCCGCACTAGTAAGTATATGTGGTACTCCTACCCGCACTAGGATTGTGGATGTACTCTTTCCTACCGGCACAGTAATATGTGTATCCTACGCCCGCACCGTAATATGTACTCCTACCCGCACAGTAATATGTGTCTCCTACCCCGCACCGTAAATGTGTTAATCCTTACCCGCCACGTATATGTGTTATCCTACCAGCACGTAATGGTCATATGCTGTCTCCTACCCGACACAGCTAATAGTGTACTCCTACCCGCACAGTAAGAGGTGTACTCCTACTTCCGCCACAGTAATATGGGTACTCCTAACCCGCACTAGTAATATGGTGTACTCCTAAACTCCGGCCCACAGTCACAGTTAAGTGTGAGGGTATGTACTCCTACCCCCACAGTAAGTAATATGTGTACTCCTACCCGCACAGTAATATGGTTGTGATGAACTCCTACCCGCACAGTAATATGTGTACTCCTACAGACAGTAATATGTGTATTCCACCCCCACAGTATCCATGTGACTACGACCTGGCACAGTAATATGTGTACTTCCTACCGGCACAGTAATATGTGTACTCCTACCCGACACCCACAGTAGTATGTGTACTCTACCGCACAGTATATGTGTACTCCTAACCCGCATAAGTAATATGTTCATACTCATACCCCCACTAGTAATATGTGTGACTCCTACCCGACAGTATATGTGTACTCCTACCCGCCACGTAATATGTGCTACTCCACCCGCACAGTAATATGTTGTAATCCTTACCCGCACAGTATATGTGTACTCCTCCGACCCACAGTCATATGTGTACTCCAACCGCCACAGTAATATGTGCTAATCCTACCCCACAGTTAATATGTGTACTCCTACCGGCCACAGTAATATGTGTACTCCTAACCCGACAGTAGTAATATGTGTATTTCCTACCGGCACAATAATATGTTGGGCTCCTACAGGCAAGTAAAATGTGTACTGTCTCCGCTCCCTACCGGCACAGTAGTCAGTAATATGTGATACTCCAACCCGCACATTAATATGTGTATTTCCTACCCGCCAACAGTCATTGTGTATTCCTACCCGCACAGTAATATGTGTAATCCTAGCCGCACCTAGTAATAGTGTTCCTACCCGCACAGCCGTAATATGTTGTATCCTAGCGCCGCACAGTAATATGTGTATACTCTACCCGCACAGTAAATGTGACCCTACCCGCACTTAGTAATAGTGTACTCCTACAGGCACAGTAATGTGTTTCCTACCGGCACGTAATATGTGCGTAGTCTTCACCCCCTTCGCCCTCCCTCCCTTTGTCTTACGTCCCACCCTGGCTTCCCTCATTTCGAGTGAGCCTCCGTGCCTGTTTGTACTACCCGTTGATACTTTTTCCCCCCCTAGTTATCGAGGTTTTATATTGCCGCCAGGTGTCAATCACACCTATTGTATTCTTGCACAACCCGTGGTGTATTTTGCCCCCCTGCTTTACCCCTCACCCGCTCAAATTTGTTGTAGCCTCCCCCCTTTTTTTTTTCACTTTTCTTATCACGTACACCCACCCCATTCCGGCTGGTGTTCCCTTTTGTCTTTACTTACGCCTTGTCTCTTACTTTTTGTTTGTTTTCCGCTATTGCTTATGCACCTCTTATATAGCCCGTCAACCTGTGTTTTTCACCCCAACTGTTTTCATGTGTAAGTAATGTCCGACTTCCTCCCGGCCTACGCTTTTTCACATAATTTATTATTTCCCGGCACAGTTCTATCCATGTTCTTGCCCCTCCCGACCCGCACCTTTTCACTGACACCAAACGCCAACGAGCAACATTCACTTTTGTTGTGTTGTCTTGTATTGCCCTATTTACCCCTTGGTATGCATACATTAGGTTACTACTCGAGCCCCTTTTTCCTATCAGTTGGATAACAGACTTAACAACACTTACGCACTTGTCTGAATCTTAGGGTAAGCGCCCAGTTATGAATTGTGACAGTCAGGGCCTGGTGTCCAACACTGTCTTCCCCCCACCCCTCACAGTAGGGCGTAACAGGCCGATGTCCCAACCCCCGATTCCACCCCCCCCAGTTTTTGTTATTCACTTCCGCACATAATATTTGCCCCTGGCGTGCTAATCCTAACATCACCCTTCCTCAACTTCCCCTTGTGCCTAAACATTCATGTGTCTCCTGTGTGCGTACCCGGTGCTTTTTTTTTCCCTACACGCCTTTTTTTTTTCCCCCACACTCACCCGTCCCCACTGCACCACCCTCCCCCTTCCACTTGTGTGGGTGTGCACACACACACCCGCACCCCTGCTTTCTTAGATCGTTACAATGTGTACTTTACTCCATTACCTACCGGCTCACACCTTCCTTCAGTAATAGGGTCTCCTCCTTCCTATTCCCCCCTTCGCTCCCCTCACTCCATACGCTCTGTCCGCACAGTAATATGGGTCTCCTACCCCGCACAGTAATGTTGTACTCCTACCCCGCACAGTTAATATGTGTACTCCTAAAACCCGCACAGTAATATGTGTACTTCCTACCGCACATAATATGTGTAATCCTACCCGCCCACAGTAATATGTGTACTCCTACTTTCGCACAGTAAGTAATATGTGTACTCCTTTACCCGCACAGTAATATGTTGCTCTATCCATTCTTACCCGCACCAGTAATATGGATCCACTACCACGCACACACAGTTCCAAAATTATGTTGTACTCCTACCCGCACAGTAAGCTAGTTGAGTGCCGCCGTCTACTCGCACTATCCCTGACACGTTATAGTTAATATTTTCCTCCCCTGTTCGTACTACCTCTCCTCTTACCGCACATAGCTAATAGGTGTGTACTAGCCCCCCCCCTCTTGTCACCCCCTCACCGGTCATCGCCAACGCTCCAGTAGTAGGTGTACTCCCCTCTCTACCGCACACAGTATATATGGACGCCTACCCCCCCCACTATGTAGTACTGCCCGCACTCGACGCTTCCCTCGCCCTCCTCACCAAAGGTCGACACATCAGCCCCGACACACATCATTAATCCCACAATTTTGATATTAGATCTCTAAGCAAGAGACCTCATACTATTAAACCTTCTGATCTGTCCCCTCTGCCCTCCCCTCATCCACACCCTGATTGAAGCCCACCAGACGGACAAAACATAGAGTGGAGGACGGAAGTATAAAGAAGAAGGTTTGACATTTCCTAGGAAGACATCAGCTCCTTGTCACTCCCCCTTGAAACCCTGTCCACGGTGCTAGAGGGCCCATATACATTACCTCTCAGACGCAATACTCTGTATCCCTAAACCTTTATATCAAGAGTAAAAACACCGTCCAACTGCAATGTAACCAGCCTGTGATCGATCCAAACAAAGCGCCCCGGTTCCCTTTAAAATAGCCAATCCAGCACATTACCCCCGCGGGTTCGGACCCATATGGACCAAAAACGACGGGCCTGAACCCAATCTTTCTTTGCCTATACAGCTCTGCACTTGTGGTTAATCTGGTCTCCTGTAGAAACATATATTGGCCTCAATTCTTTTAGATATTAATAGGCCAAGAACCTCGCCTTTGGGAGATTTAATGCCTACAGACGTTAATTATGTGCAGAAGAATAAAGGAAAAAAATAATCATCATTTGTTTTTTTCGCGCCCCTTCCCCTGTCTCCCTCTATCAAAGTATCTATTACTTGGGACCCCTTACCTTTCTGATCCCTCCCTGTCTCCCTCTCCATCCACCGTATCTTGAACTGGACACCTTTACCGTTATGATCCCTACTGTCTCCCTCTCCATCACCGTATCTCTTAACTTGGACCCCTTACATTTCTGCTTTGAGGGGCGACTACAAGTTCCTTCAACTCATCCTCATTGGGATTCCCAGTCCTCCTCTAGAGTCTTTTCCCTCTCTCTTTTTGCCTAATGTTCCTTTCCCTTTAACTCTATACCATATTAAACTCCTGTCCACTGCTGTCTGTCCCAACTCAACTCCCTCTCCACCAATCTTATCTTTCCTCTCTCCTCAGCCTCCACTCCTCTCCAATCTTATGCTCCTCTGAGAATCTGCCCAGCTTTTCCCACCTGGGATCTACGACCTATGGCGGTGGACAACCACTGCCGTTTCTTCTGCTTTACAGCCTTGGTCCTCTGCTTTTAACCACTTCCCACCTCCCCCTCATTGTCTCCCCCAGTATTGACCACTGATGTCCTGAACCTCATTCTTCTCCTCTCGCCCCATCTCCCCCGGGGGGTCTCTGGGCTGACTGTAAAGGATCTTGGGTTGGGGTTCAGTTCCTTTTTCCAGGGTTGTGCAGAGATTTGATGATATTATGCCACGGCTACGGGGACCTATTGTGGAGTGGCCAAGCTGTAGTGCACCGATTGCAACCTGATTGATCACATTCCTTACTGGTGTGACCCAATCCCCCCACATACACACGTGGACGGTGGTGGGCCACTAACCCCACATATACAACACGGTGAACTCACTAGGTGACGGTTGAAGAAGCCACAATTTAAAACCAGGCGTGGTCCCAGGTGTAATAACACACTCCCCTTCCCTTTCCAATAAGAAAGACATAGGTAGTGCCTGGGTACAATTATGGGTGGAATGACAGTCTCACCTGGACTCTCCATCCCCCCCGCCCAATAACCATCCTCATCTACACTTTGGTGAGTTGGGGACAGACCGCGCACTGCTCCTTAGCCAGACCAGGATTATCCTCCGGTGGGATGGATTTCATTTTTAGTTTTTCCCTGGCTTGTGATGAAATCACCTGGAAACAACTTCCCCACTTGAGGATCTTTCAATTCCCCATAAGTTATACACCAAAACTCTCCAATCCTCTGGGACAGTTTAAACTCACATCAAACTCGTCTCTGATTGGCTGATCAGAGCGAATACGTCATACAGTGAACCCCATTGACTCCATTAATAACGCCTGCAAAAACTTCCTGTTGGGGTCTTGTCTTTATCCCCAACCACCGGATCTTCCCCACATTCACTCTCTTAAACACCTCACTCCCAGATGGCCTCGCCCTCCTTCCAAACAACCTCCTGGCTCCCCACACATTGGGTCTCTCTTGGTAGGTCCCCCCTGCAACCCTAAACCTTTCTCACCACCACCTCATCCGCACACACATTAGATACGTTATTAGGTCCGTCTGGGTTAAGTCCTCCTCCAGTGGGTCTTTCCTTCTGGGATGTTCCCGTCTCGGTTTTAGTCTCTTTTCATCTTTACCAGACTCATTTCTCAGAAAGTTCTTATTTTCTACAAGTCCCTTCCCAGGGTCCAATAACCTCCACCAGCCCTTTAATTTCCTCTCCACCTCCTCCAACTCCCTGGTTAGGTATGAAGTTTCCTGATGCTGTTATTTCTCTTATCCGCGCTCTTCCCATTCAATGTGCGCTCTGTCTCTTCCTTCTCCTGCTCAGCACGGCCAGCCTTTAGGCGTTGGGATTTCCTCCTGTTCTCCCTGCTGATCAAGTTTGTGTTCTTTTCCTCTCTCTCCCCCCCTCCTTTCCATTCAGTCCAGTGCACTCAGGCTCTCCCCCATGGAGTTCTCTCCTACCTGCCCCAGCAGGGCTGGTCACCTGTTCGCTTCTCCAGAGCCTGTTCAGGCCATTTCCTTTGCTAGGGAGAGTCACAGGCCGTCAGTTCACCAACCACTCACCTCTGTGCATCGTACTACAAACCCCCAGCGGTCTCCATGTTACAGCGGCGTGTTTCCATACCCCAGCATGGGAGTCAGCACAGCCCTGGAATCTGCCTCTTTCATTATGGCGTCCATGCTCCCAGCTGGGGATCAGCACAGGCCCTGGAATCTGCCTCTTTCATTATGGCGTCCATGTTCCCCAGCTGGGGAGTCAGCACAGCCTGGAATCTGACCTCTTTCATTATGGCGTCCATGTTCCCCAGCTGAGGGATGTCAGCACAGCCCTGAATCTGCCTCTTTCATATGACGTCCATGTTCCCCAGCTGGGGAGTCAGCACAGCCCTGATAGGCCTCTTTCATTATGGCGTCCATGTTTCCCCAGCTGGGAGTCAGCACAGCCCTGGAATCTGCCTCTTTCATTATGGCGCATCAGTTCCCCAGTGGGGGCTCTTTGGTTTTACTTTCCACTTTCTTAAATTCTTTCAAAAACTCCTTTTCTTTCCTTCTCTTTAGCCTTAGACAGACGTGTTTGTCCTCACGTTTGTGTCTCTCCGACCTCCTAAGGGGAACTCATGGCTTCTTCCCCCTCCATGGTTCCATGTCAGTACTGGGTTCTTTTTCCCATTAAAGGCCTCAGGGGGGAGAGGAACAAGGAAAATCCTGCTATACTGGATAAATAGGTAAGCAGAATAACGGCCCCTCCCTGACCCAACAAGGGCCCCAGGAACTGAAGAAAAACACAAACTTCCAGGAGCTCACTCTCCTTGTGCTGCCACATATGGGTGGTGAGCTGCCATAGTGTTTCCCTTAGACAGTACAGAATGAGGGTATAGCTTATTGTATGTACAGAACATTCCTTCTCTGATATTTAATTTATAACATATGGGTGGGAGCTGCCCATATTGTTTCCCTTAGACAGTACAGTATGAGGGTATAGCTTATTGTGTGTACAGAACATTCCTTCTCTGTATATTTATATTTATACATAGGGTGGAGCTGCATAGTGTTTCCCTTAGACAGTACAGAATGAGGGTATAGCTATTGTGTTGTACAGAAATTCCATCTCTGGGAGCTGCCATAGTGTTCATTAGACTGTAGGAGTTAAGCGGCATTTATATTTAAGGAATCGGCAATCCTGTGACTACTTACCCAACAATACTACAACCCACTGAAAAGGAAACAGATGATCTTTTTCTTACTTGGTCCTCGATGCTTGGCCTTTTCAAACAGATCATTGTCATATTGGAAGAGCGAGCTGTGATTGTATTTGTGATAAAACCTTATTTCTGTCATAAAATGACAATAATAACATTAATCTAACAAAAAAAGGATTTATGACAAAACAGAATAAATTATTCTGAGATTCCTTTCATCATATAAATACATACCTGTCACAAACCTCTGCGGCCGAGACGCCCAACACCCCTATCGGTTACCAGGAAAACACATTCCAAGCAACCAACTGGCGGACGGAACAGATCGGACCCGTGGGGTTTAGGAACAAACGAGATACTACATAATAAAGTACTAAATATCAATATACTGCGCCGCACCACATCCCGATAAACAGCAGAATGACCGTACCTATATGGGAATACCTTCCCCTATTCTAACAACCTGTAAAAAATTTGTTATCACCCCTAATATTCTATACACAGTTATACAGTTTATATCTATATCTATATACCTACACAATACTTCTCTATAGTAGCGTACTTCTAACAACCTGTAAGGAAATTGGTTATTCCCCCTAATATTCTATACACCGTTATACAGTATATCTATATACCTACACAATACTTCTCTATAGTAGCGTACTTCTAACAACCTGTAAGGAGTGGTTATTCCCCCTAATATTCTATACACAGTTATACAGTATCTCTATATACCTACACAATACTTCTCTATAGTAGCGTACTTCGAAGACACAGGTTTGTTTTGGGATATACTCAGAATAGCCTATAAATGATTTTATATCATTTATTAAAAGTTGTTAAAAATAGTGCATAAAAATATAAAGAAAAATAAAATAAATCACTGAACATAAAGCGGTAACACAAGTGAGGGTAGAAATGGGTAAAAGAAGGAATACTTAAGGATAAATGGCATCTGAATAGTCCATGAGAAGAGTCCAGAACTTGTTAGTCCAAATATGAAAAGTCCAAATAATAGTTCCTGCTGTAAGCCAATACGGTCCGTCCTGTTGGCTAGATGTTATTGTGGATGTTATGACGGACTCGTGGGCTGAGACCCGTCTCCCACTTATATCGTTTACCAGAAAATGGGAGTGGTCTGGTCCCTAGAGGGGATGGACTTGGTTCTGCCCCCGAAGGTTGGTTCCTATTTTTGGAGGGAGTTTTAAATATCCAATTCCCCTCCAGTCCATAATCTGTGAACCGTTCATATCACATTCAAAATAATATCATGATGGTTTTAACTAATTTTCCCCAACAGAATAAGACCAAATATGACAGATCTAATCGATTGTAGGCCTAAGAATGATAATATCCCAAGTTTGGCTCGGGCTATGATATGGTGTCAGGTATCTATAAATGTAGAATTAATTACTGGATAAACTGGGGGTATTTATGAAAACCTGAAATAATTCTACATCCGGAATAATTAATGAATATGAATGACCTTTCATCTACCAGTTGGATTCTGTTCAATTCTCTACTAGGAGATTCCCTGCTGTTCTGGTGCCTCATAGTCTGTAACAGTGTATGTATAGTACAGGGACTTCCCACCTTGCTCCTTTGAAGTCAGACCTCTTGCTAGGTCAGCTAACAACACCAAATGGGAATGGCTATGGGAAAGAAAGCTCAGAGCTTACAACTAAACATGAATTTAACCTGTGATTACCCATGACAGGGAACAATGTGGGAGCTGCCAAACTGCTGGATCATGCCAATATGGTGAAATAGTTGAAAATTGGGAGTGCAATTTCAGATATTGTCTATGGCATTTTACATTGCATACCTGTTCATCACACATACATACTGTATAATCTGTATTGTTATAATGTACAGCGCTGCGTACCCAAGTGGTGCTATATAAATAAACATATACATACATACTGTATAATCTGTATTGTTTAATCACGCGCTGGGTACCCAAGTGGCGGTGCTATATAACAAACATTCATACATACTGTATATAATCTGTATTGTTATAGATGTACACATGCGCTGCGTACCCAAGTGGCGCGATATAATAAACATATACATACATACTGTATAATCTGTATTGTTATAATTGTACAACGAGCGCTGTGTCCCCAAGTGGCGCCATATAAATAAACATATACATACATACTGTATATCTGTATTGTTAAATGTACAGCGCTGTGTCCCCAAGTGGCGCCATATATAAAAACATATACATACATACTGTTATATCTGATTGTTATAATGTACAGCGCTGTGTCCCCAAGTGGCGCTATATAAATAAAACATATACATACATACTGTATAATCTGTATTGTTATAATGTACAGCGCTGTGTCCCCCACGTGGCGCCATATAAATAAAAATATACATACATACTGTATACATCTGTATTGTTTATAATGTAAAAGCGCTGCGTACCCCAATTGGCGCCATATAAATAACATCCATACATACATACTGTATATCTGTATTGTTATAATGTACATCGCTGCGTACCCAAGTGGGCGCCAATATAAAAACATATACATACATACTGTATAATCTGTATTGTTTCAATGTACAGCGCTGCGTCCCCATTGGCGCCATATAAATAAACATATACATACATACGGATAATCTGTATTGTTATAATGTACAGCGCTGCGTCCCCAAGTGGCGCTATATAAATAAACATATACATGCATACTGTATAATCTGTACTGTTATATGTACATCGCTGCTCCCCAAGTGGCGCTATATAAATAACATATACATACATACTGTATAATCTGTACTGTTTTATATGTACACGGCTGCGTCCCCCAAGTGGCGCTATATAAATAAACTATACATACATACTGTAATCTGTACTGTTTTAAGTACAGCGCTGCGTCCCCAATTGGCGCTGTATAAATAAACATATACATACATACTGTATATCTGTACTGTTTATAATGTACTCGCGCTGCGTCCCCAAGTGGCGCTGTATACATAAACATATACATACTACTGTAATAATCTGTACTGTTATAAATGTACAGCGCTGCGTCCCCAAGTGGCGCTGTAAATAAACATATACTAGCATACTGTATAATCTGTACTGTTATAATGTACAGCTGCGTACCCAAGTGGCGCTGTATAATAAAAACATATCATGCATACTTTATAATCTGTACTTGTTAAGGTGATAAGGTCTCGTGCATGTAAATCGAGTGGGATTTACGTGATGGGTGCGTCCCCAAGTGGCGCTGTATAAATAAACATATACATAGCAATACTGTATAATCTGTACTGTTTATAATGTACAGGGGGTGGCGGCTGTTCGTCCGGCCTCGACTGTGTTGCGGCTGGTATAGTGATAGCCGTGCTACTACATACATAACTGTATTAATGTATGTTATAGAAGCTGGGTCAGGTCAGCGCTGGGGTGGCGGCGGTTGGGTGGCGGCGGGCTGGTTGACATGGCGGGTCGCTGTGTCATAACGTGTATTGTTATAACGTACGCTGTGTCCCCCAGTGGCGTAACATATACAACATACTGTTAATCTGTATTGTTATAACGTACAGCGCTGTGTACCCAAGTGGCGCGTTGTATAAATAACTATAACATACTGTATAATCTGTATTGTTATAACGTAGGATGTGTTACCATGTATGTCCCATCTAATACTCGGAACTTACTCACTGTATAATAGATATGTACAGCGCTGTGTACCCAGTTGGCATGCTATACAATAAACTATATACCATACCATACCTGTATAATCTTAATCTGTATCTGGACGTTTTAAGGGCGCTGTTCCCAGTGGCGCTAACTTTAAATAAACATATACTACATACTGTATAATCTGTATGTTATGTGGGGTGGGGGGTTTATATGTTTGTTGGGTGTGTGTACAATCCGCTGTGTCCCACGTGGTTTTTGTTTTGCTTTGTATAATAAACTATACTAGGCGGTCTGTGGGTGGTTAACATATTGTATCTGTTATTGTTATTGGTATAACGTACAGCGCTTGTACCCAGGGGCGCTAATAAATAATAACATATACATAACATCCGTGTTAACTTCTGTTGTATGCTATACGTACAGCGCTGTGTCCCCAAGTGGCGCTGTATAAATAAACATATACATACATACTGTATAATATCTGTATTGTTATCAACGTACAGCGCTGTGTCCCAAGTGGCGTATCATACAATAGTGTAGGACCTATACATACATACTGTAATAATCTTGTATGTTTTATAAACGTACAGCGCTGTGTCCCAAGTGGCGCTGTTCTATATATGTAACTCAGTATACAATACATACTGTATAAATCTTATTTTATATCTGGTTGTTTTGTAGTGACGTACATCCGCTGTGTCCGGTGTACATAAGTGGCAAAAGCTATGTATCGGGTGGTAGGGGCGTAATACAATACATACATACTGTGTATAATCTGTACTGTGTGTTGTGGGTGGGGGGTTGATATAGACGTACATTGTGGGCTGCGAGGGGCCGTGTGGTCCATCGTTGGCGCGGTATATAACCTACATATCATACTGTATAATCTGTATTGTTTGGGTTGGGGCGGGTATTTTAATAACGTACAAGGATGTTGGCGCTGTGTACCCCAAGTGGCGCTGTATAAAAATACATACATACTGTATAACTATTGTTATACGTACAGCGCTGTGTCCCCAAGTGGCGCTTATAAAAATACATATCATACAATACTGTATAATCTGTATGTTATAAGTACAGCGCTGTGTCCCCAAGTGGCGTATAAATAAACATATACATACATACTGTATATCTGTATTGTTATAACGTAAGCGCTGTGTCCCAAGTGGCCGCTGTATAATAAACTATACATACATACTGTATAATCTGTATGGTATAACGTACGCGCTGTGTACCCAAGTGGCGCTTAAAAAACATATACATACATACTGTATAATCTGTATTGTTTATAACGTACAGCGCTGTGTCCCAAGTGGCGCTGTATAAATAAACATATCATACTACTGTATAATCTGTACTGTTAATAATTACGCGCTGCGTCCCCAAGTGCGCTGTATCAATAACATATACAATACATACTGTATAATCTGTACTGTTATAATGTACAGCGCTGGTCCCCAAGGCGCTGTTAAATAAACATATCATACATACTGTATATCTTACTGTTATAATGTACAGCGCTGCGTCCCAAGTGGCGCTGTATAAATAAACTATACATACATACTGTATAAGCTGTACTGTTATAAATATACAGCGCTGCGTACCCAAGTGGCGCTGTAAAATAAACAATCCATCATACTGAAATCTGTATTGTTAATAGCGCTGCGTCCAAGTGGCGCTGTTAATACAACTATAACATACATACTGTATAATCTGTAGTGTATAATGTACAGCGCTGCGTCCCAAGTGGCGCTGTATAATAACATATACATACATACTGTATAATCTGTATTGTTATAGTACACGCTGTGTACCCAAGTGCCGCTGTATAATAAACATATACATACATACTGTTAATCTGTAATTGTTATAACGTCAGCGCTGGTACCCAAGTTGCGCTATATAATAAACATTACATCCATACTGTATAATCGGTATTGTTATAACTTCAGCGCTGTGTACCCAAGTGGGGGGGGCGCTATTAAATAAACATATACATACATACTGTTAATCTGTATTGTTATAAGGTACAGCGCTGTGTACCCAAGTGGCGTATATAATAAACATTACATACATACTGTATAATCTGTATTGTTATAACGTCCAGCGCTGTGTACCCAAGTGGCGCTATATAAATAAACATATACATACATACTGTATAATCTGTATTGTTATACGTACAGCGCTGTGTACCCAAGTGGCGCTATATAAATAACATATACATCCATACTGTATAATCTGTATTGTTATAACGAGTACAGCCGCTGTGTACCCAAGTGGCGCTTATAAATAAACATATACTACATACTGTATAATCTGTATTGTTATAACGTACAGCGCTGTGTCCCCAAGGGTGGCGCTGTATAATAAACATATACATACAATACTGTATAATCTGTATTGTTATAACGTACAGCGCTGTGTCCCCAAGTGGCGCTGTATAAATAACATATACATACATCTGTATAATCTGTATTGTTATAACGTACAGCCACTGTGTCCCCAAGTGGCGCTGTATAAATAAACATATACAACATACTGTATAATCTGTTTGTTATAACGTACAGCGCTGTGTCCCCAGTGGCGCTGTATAAATAAACATATACATACATACTGTATATATCTGTATTGTTTATAACGTACAGCGCTGTGGTACCCAAGTGGCGCTGTAGAAATAAACATATACTACATACTGTATAATTCTGTATTGTTATACGTTCACGCGCTGTGTAGCCAAGTGGCGCTGTATATACAAACATATACATCATACTGTAATCTTGTATTGTTATAAACGTAGCCTCTGTGTACCCAAGTGGCGCTATATAAATAAACATATACATACATACTGTATAATCTGTATTGTTATAACGTACAGCGCTGTGTACCCAAGTGGCGCTATAATAAATAAACATATCATACATAGGTATAATCTGTATTGTTATAATGTACAGCGCTGCGTCCCTAGGTGGGCGATATATAAAATAAACAATACATACATACTGTATAATCTGTATGTTATATGTACAGTGCTGCGTCCCTAGTGGCGCTATATAAATAAACATACATACATACTGTATAATCGTATTGTATAATGTACAGCGCTGGTGCCCAAGTGGCGCTATAAATAACATATACATACATACTGTAATATCTGTATTGTTAAACGTACAGCGCTGCGTACCCCAAGTGGCGCTATATAAATAAAACATATACATAATCTGTAATAATCTGTATTGTTATAATGTACAGCGCTGTTCCCAAGTGCGCTATATAAATAAACATATACGTACATACTGTATAATCTGTATTGTTAAATGTACAGCGCTGTGTACCCAAGTGGGCGCTATATAAATAAACATATACATACATACTGTGTAACTGTATTGTTATAATGTACACACGCTGTGTACCCAAGTGGCTATATAAATAACATATACATACATACTGTATAATCTGTATTGTAAAATGTACAGCGCTGGTCCCAAGTGGCGCTATATAAATAACATATACATACATACTGTATAATCTGTATTGTTAAATGTACAGCGCTGCTCCCTAGGTGGCGCTATATAAATAAACATATACATACATACTGTATATCTGTATTGTTATAATGTACAGCGCTGTGTCCCCAAGTGGTGCTATATAAATAAACATATACATACATACTGTATAGTCTGTATTGTTATAATGTACAGCGCTGCGTACCCAAGTGGCGCTATATAATAAACATACATACATACTGTATAATCTGTATTGTTATATGTACAGCGCTGTGTCCCTAGGTGGCGCTATATAAATAAACATATACTATATACTGTATACATCTGTATTGTTATAATGTACAGCGCTGTGTCCCCAAGTGGTGCTATATAAATAACATTACATACATACTGTATAGTCTGTATGTTATAATGTACAGCGCTGCGTACCCAAGTGGCGAGCTAATAAACATATACATACATACTGTATACTGTATTGTTTATAATGTACAGCGCTGTGTCCCTAGGTGGCGCTATATAAATAACATATACATACATACTGTATAATCTGTACTGTTATAATGTACAGCGCTGCGTCCCCAATTGGCGCTATATAATAAACATATACATACATACTGTATAATCTGTATTGTTATAATGTACAGAGCTGTGTACCCAAGTGGCGCTATATAAACAATATACATCCATTACGTAATCTGTATTGTTATAATGTACGCGCTGTGTACCCAAGTGGCGCTATATAAACATATACATACATACGGTATAATCTGTATTGTTATATGTACAGCGCTGCGTCCCCAAGTGGCGCTATATAAATAAAACTATACTCATACTGTATAATCTGTATTGTTATAATGTACAGCGCTGTGTACCCAAGTTGCCGCTATTAAAACCATATACATACATACTGTATAATGCTGTATGTTATATGTACATTGCTGCGTCCCATGGTGGCGCTATATAAGTAAACATATTCCATACATACTGTATAATCTGTATGTTATAATGTACAGCGTGTGTACCCAAGTGGCGCTATATAAATAAACATATACATACTACGTATAATCTGTTATTGTTATAATGTACAGTGCTGTGTCCCCAAGTGGCCGCTATATAAATAAACAATATACATACTGTATAATCGTATTGTTATAATGTACAGTGCTGCTCCCTAGGTGGCCTATATAAGTAAACATATACATACATAATGCCTATAATCAGTTCATTTATATGTGTAATACAGTGTATAAGGGTATAAGGGGTTTGACTGTAATATATGGGTTTTCCATATTTTGAAATTCAAATAGAGGGAAAGAAAATAAGTGCAAGCACATGCCGAAAATTTTTTGTCACACCCCCTTTTCCAAAGCCACACCCACATTTCGAGGTAACGCCTACTTTAATTAATTAAGTGGGTTGGTCACCGTGCCGGACGTGGAGCGGCCACGTTGGTGAATTCTGGATTTTGACGCTGGAGAAGTGAACAGATAAAATCCCAGTTGAAAGTTCCCATTAAACATTCCAGGAGAAGATCAGGTTAGACAGGGAGGTCGGCTGCAGATTATTACCATGGGGATGGACATTTCAGAGCGGCTGGTTTCCATAGAGCAATGACCATGACTTACCGATCACTTACCTGGAGCCTGAACCGCACACACGGTGTCCAGTTTGACTCCGCAGTCACTAGTCACTTCTGTGGCCCCTTTCCCCAGACTTTCAGTTTGTTTCCTACCTGTCCCTCAGGCAGAATCATCTCATTATACTAGACAAAGGTAACTACCTGCTCACCTGCACTACTCACCTGTCCACACTCACAGCCTCATTCAACCATGGGGCCATTTACCCTGTAGGGGGGAAAGAAGGCATCCACAGCTTACAGCCCGACCTAGCAAATAAAATAAAGTGATATGTTACTATCCTTTAATGGTTACGTAAAAGACACCTACACATCCACCACTAATTGCCAGCTGATTAAAAACCCAAGATTTACCAGCCCCCTACCTCCCCACATAACCCCGAGCCCCTACCTCCGCCCATAGACACCGAAGCCCCTACCCTCGCCCACAGATCACACAGCCCTACCCCCTGCCCTAGACCACCAGCAGCCCCTACCCTACCCTGCCCATAGACCACAGCAGCCCCTACCCTCCTGCCCACGACCACCCGCAGCCCCCCTACCCTCCTGCCCCATACCACCCAGCAGCCGCTAACCCTCCTGCCCATAGACCCACAGCAGCCCCTACCCTCCTGCCCACAGACCACCCAGCAGCCCCTACCCTCCAGCCCACAGACCACCCAGCCCCCCCTACCCTGCCCACTACCACCCAGCAGCCGCTACCCTCCTGCCCATAGACCCCCCAGCACTCCTCCCACAGACCACCCAGCAGCCCCTACCCCTCCTGCCCACAGACCACCCAGCAGCCCCTACCCTACTCCCACTACCACCCAGCAGCCCCTACCTCCTGCCCATAGACCACCCAGCAGCCCCTACCCTCCGCCCCACATACCACCCAGCAGCCGCCCCTACCCTCCTGCCCATATACCACCCAGCAGCCCCTACCCTCCTGCCCATAGACCACCCAGCATGCCCCTACCCTCCTGCCCACAATACCACCCCAGCCGCTCACCCTCCTGCCCAAGACCACCCAGCAGCCCCTACCCTCCTGCCCACAGCCACACACAGCAGCCCCTACCCTCCGCCCATAGACCACCCAGCAGCCCCTACCCTCCTGCCCATAGTACCACCCCAGCAGCCCCTACTACCCTCCTGCTTACACATACCACCCAGCACCCCTACCCTCCTGCCCACATACCACCCGCACCCCCTACCCCCTCCTGCCTACTACCATCCAGCAGCCCTACCCTCTGCCCATAGACCACCCAGCATGCCCTACCCTCCTGCCCATAGACCGCCCAGCTTCCCCTACCCTCCTGCCCATAGACCACCCAGCAGCCCCTACCCTCCTGCCCACATACCACCCAGCAGCCCCTACCCTCCTGCCCATAGACCACCCAGCAGCCCCTACCCTCCTGCCCATAGACCACCCAGTCAGCCCTACCTCCTGCCCACATACCCACCCAGCAGCCCCTACCCTCCTGCCCACATACCACCTAGCAGCCCCTACCCTCCTGCCCATAGACCACTCCAGCAGCCCCTACCCTCCTGCCCATAGCCCCCAGCAGCCCTACCCTCCTGTCCATAGCCACCCAGCAGCCCCTACCCTCCTGCCCACATACCACCCACGACCCCTACCTCCTGCCCCTCCACCCAGCAGCCCCTACCTCCTGCCTACTACCATCCAGCAGCCCCTACACTCCTGCCCATAGCCCACCCAGCAGTCCCTACCCTCCTGCCCCTCATACCACCCAGCACCCCTATCCTCACTGCTACTTACTGTATGGGAGCGTCAGCCATTCATATTACCAGCGTTTCTGCAAACATGGACTTTTTAATCCAAAATATTGATGTGATTTGGCAAAACATTTTAGAAATCTCTGTGATAGGGCAAATTTCTAATCTACATAAAAGCCTTTGTTGAATGGAGCTGCCAAACCTGTCTAACTTGTACCACATATTACAGGTCTATTAATCTGAATGGTCTACAAGTAAAGGTAAACAACCACTCACAACTCACGCCCTTTGTTATCAATGACAACATCTCCCATTAGCTTCCTGCAACCATGTGCCAACAGGATCTTATTGTTATCGTGTTTGAAAGTAACCCCCATGTTTAAAGGGGAATGAAATGTACAGCAAATGCTTTCCTGGGGACTTTACATATAATTGATACAATGTACAAATGTAGTGTTGGGAATTTACCCGGGGGCCAAATGCCCCATCAAGGAATATCACTCAGATAATCTAGAAGTTTACTGGCTCGCGTGCCAAACACCACACACCACATAGTGAATTGTACACAGCTTGTATTCAGTACAGGTTTGACGTTAAATTTTAAAGGGAATTCCAGTCCAGAGAGCCCAAGTCCTTCTAATAGCCCATGACAGTGACGGTCCTGATGGCTTCTGACGTTCTGGGACATGGAGAATCCCAAGGTGCTGGCAGGTTCTCCTGACGCTACTCATTGGCATGTTGGGAGATACACACACACTATTTGGTTCTGATCTTCTTGGAATGTTGTGTTTAGGGTTGGCATAAAACACACGGTTCAATTCATGGTGGGAAACATAGTGACCCAGTCAGCCATATACCTGCTGTTTTAGGTGATATACCCGATATTAATTTTACAGTAATTAACACCAACAACTACATTTTTCTTTGGGTAACAATCGTCCATGGCTTTTATTCATAATTCCAATGAAATTTGCCCTTTTTGTATATTAACCACCACTGTACAACACCTTCCATACTATAACCATAGTTGATGTTTACCATCTCAGCTTGAATGCCAACCTCTGTCCTGCAGAGGGCACTGAATTGGCTCCATACCTATATCCAGCAAGGGTGTACCGCCACCAAGTTCATTAGATCTACACTGATCTCCAACCGCCACTAACAAAATGAGGGCCTGATCCTTCGTCCTGTAACCTGATAAGAATATCAATGTCATTTAGATGTATCCCATCCCTGGTCCAATCGGCCAATTCAACTTGCCACCAACATCTCTCTATGACCTTCCATAAGCCAAGGTTCCTGCCTCCCGGCAAACTTCCGCTCTCCATGCAGCTCAGAACAGATCCGAATGTCCTATAAGCCATACGGCCACCCGTCTTTACCCTGGAGAAAAATGAATGGACAGTTCAGGCGTATATATCACGCTGCCATTAGATTTCCACCGTCCTCCTTAGATTTTCCACGCGCCTACCCAGGGCAATCCCAAACTCTTTAGGGTCGAGACCAATTTTACTCAAGGACTATTTATCTCATCCGAGATATGGACCCCCAGTGGGCTCCACCCCACAGAAATATGTTTCCAGGCTGGAGCTCTCCCCCTGGAACTTGCTCCCTGCAGAGCCTCAGATTACCGTAAAGACTTGATAGCTTTACTTAACCGCTTTGCTCACCTGAACCCCATAGCCCCCCACCATCCGCACAGGAAAACTCCCCGACTTGTGGAGACATGGTAGCTGATTTGTGCCCCTGCTCGGCCTATCGCTCACGCTCGGTCACCTGACAGCCTGCTCCCTTTGCCTGTGCTCTGTCGTGGTGCCTGTTGACTGGAACGAGATCCGAGCTGGTGGATGTGCTCCACATGTAAGGGACTCCCGTCTGCGTCTCCTTGAGCCATGGTGAGCTTTGTGCCCTCTATCACGGGTCCTGGAGTGGCTCTTTGACCTTCTATGTCCCCTTGTGAGAATAGTGATGGAATGGCTAGACCCTGTTCTGAGGAGGAATATCATGCCTATATATGCCCCCTCACCCTTCCTTCCCAACTTCATCAACCTGGTAAATCCCTTCCCTGACCCCCTCTTTTGTGGATGAGGAGGAAGATTCCTGCTGAGGCCTGGATCTAAAGATGGCACTAACGGCCTCCACTAAGCCTTTCCTCTGCCCGGCTGCCTTCTTTGCCACCTTTTTTTGCTGGGACTTTTTCCTAGCGAGGCCAGAGGGACAGGTGGGCTGGAGCTGCGCACGGCCTAAACCTAGGGGGCCCGACCGGGTGCCCTGAGGAGCTGATGCTGCCCCTGACCCCCCAGAAGTTGATCCCTGCAGATAGAAGGACCTGTAGCCAAACCCTGCCCCCTCCCTGCTAATTCCTCTCCCTCACCTGCTCCATCATGGGTCGCTCCTCTCCGATCGCTTACCACCTATTTGGAGAATGCTCTGAAGAGCTGTTCCCCGGTCACTGGCTAACTTAAATGGCGCTCCCCTTATAAGTCACGGCGCAGCGGATGACGTCTCGCAAGACAAATGCGCACTGAAGGGGTGGCGGAGGCAAAAGCTTCTGGACTTGCGGGCAATTACCTGCTTCCCCCCAGGTCATTCACCCCGTCCATTATGTGCTGCCGGGGCTCGCAAACTTGTTAAACAACAATAGTACCAAAACAATAATTTACATTGGCACATCGTTTCCTTAACCGCACAGAGTTGTATTTTAGAGCTAGTTTGATTTTTTTATGCTTTCTTGTCACTGGGGACGGAGGAAAGTGAAGAGTTAATAAGTTAATATTCATGATCAGAGGATTCTCCAATCTGCACAGTGAGCTATCCGCCTGCTTACTGTCCTCCAATCATTGGCTTTTGTACGGTGAGCTATCCGCCCTGCTTACTGTCCTCCAATCATTGGCTTCTGTACGGTGAGCTATCCGCCTGCTTAACTGTCCTCCAATCATTGGCTTTCTGTACGGTGAGCTATCCGCCCCTGCTTACTGTCCTCCAATCATGGGCTTCTGTACGGTGAGCTATCCCACCCTGCTTACTGTCCTCCAATCATTGCTTTCTGTACGGTGACTATCCGCCCTGCTTACTGTCCTCCAATCATTGGCTTTCTGTACAGTGAGCTATCCCCCCTGCTTACTTCCTCCAATCATTGGCTTTCTGTCGGTGAGCTATCCGCCCTGCTTACTGTCCTCCATCATTGGCTTTCTGTACAGTGAGCTATCCACCCTGCTTACTGTCCTCCAATCTTGGCTTTCTGTACGGTGAGCTATCATCCGCCCTGCTTACTGTCCTCCAATCATTGGCTTTCTGTACGGTGAGCTATCCGCCCTGCTTACTGGTCCTCATCATTGGCTTTCTGCACAGTGAGCTATCCACCGCTTACTGTCCTCCACATCATTGCTTTCTGCACAGTGAGCTATCCACCCTGCTACTGTCCTCCAATCATTGGCTTTCTGTCAGTGAGCTATCCGCCCTGCTTACTGTACTGGCATTGCAGAACTCTGAGCGATTTCCCTGCACACGTGAACCATGATATTGCACGTTGCAACCTCCACGCATTTGAAAACTACAACTTATTTGCATTTCTTTAACGGACACTGCAACCTCCGGCCTGACAGGGAATGCTGGGACCCTGTAGTTTTCAATATCCAGAGAGCCACTGGCTGCCTATCCCTGTTCAATAACTCTAAACAAACATATGTATGGAGGAAACCCAACCCAGCTTCAGTGTCCAGTGTGATCCAGTGTGAAACATGTCGCAACTGAATAAGATTTGCAGACACGGAAGCTGCGTTGGGTTTCGTCCATACATATTGTTTGTTAGGAGTCCCACTGCTGGATACAGGGCAGAGGAAGGTTGCGCACATAAAAGGTAATACTGTTCAATACATACCTGTTAGATAATATAGATCATCCCACCCACCCTGCCGAATCTGGCTCCTGGCAGGGTGGGGAGAAGAGGACGGGAAGGGGCATGGTGGGCTGAGATAACGTCACCAAAGGCAGGGGCATGTTTAGGAGATTACTGGTCCTGGAATCCCCCTTTCTGTCTGCTAGAGCAGTCTGCTGTTTCCACTTCTCCTGGTGTCCATAGACTTTTAAATATATCATAAACAGTCCATAAAGTCCCTAAAAGCCTCCCCAGGTGGGTGCAGAGAGTCCAATTCCCTACTTCAAAGGAACAAGGCAATCAAATAGATACAAGGTGGACGCACTCCAAAACAGAACGTTTATTTAAAGCCAAACATCAACACAAATACGACTTTTCGAGGGTCCTGATGAAGGGGGTGTTACCCTCGAAACGTCGTATTTGCGTTTTGATGTTTGCTTTAAATTAAACGTTTGTTTTGGAGTGCAGTCCACCTTGTACCTATTTGATGTCCATAGACTTTTAACATAGATCCTTACATAGATCATTCAATAGATTGTTACACGTTCCTAGATGTTACATAGTTTGTTACATAGACTGTTACATAGATTGAACACATACTAGAAATCATTGTTTCATAACTTTTACATAGATCATTACATAGATGTTACACGTTACATAGATTGATCCATAGACTGTTACTAGATTGTTACATAGATTGTTACATAGACTGTTACATAGATTGTATCTGGTGTGTCAGTGTAATTAGATTGTTGGGTGTACGGTTGAGTTGTGAGTGTGATTAGATGTGTGGGTGTCCAGTGTGTGTGTGATTAGATATGTGGGTGTACGGTGGGTGTGTGTGTGTGATTAGATGTGTGAGTGTCCGGTGTGTGTGTGTGATAAGATGTGTGGGTGTCCGGTGTGAGTGTGATTAGATGTGTGGGTGTTATTGTGAGTGTGAGTGTGATAGATGTGTGGGTGTACGGTGTTGAGTGTGATTAGATTGTGGGTGTATGGTGGTGAGTGTGATTAGATGTGTGGGTGTATACCGATGTGAGTGAGATTACGATGTGTGGATATACGGTGATGTGTGTGTGTTAGATGTGTGGGTGTAACGGTGTGTGTGTGATTAGTTGTGTGGGGTACGGTGAGTGTGGATTAGATGTGTTGGTGTACAGTGAGTTAAGTGTGATTAGATGTGTGAGTGTGATTAGATGTTGTGGGTGTACGGTGAGTGTGATTAGATGTGTGGGTGTATGGTGGTGTGAGTGTGATTAGATGTGTGGTGCTCCGGTTTGGTTGTGATTAGATGTGTGGGTGTCCGGTGTGTGGGTGTCCAGTGAGTGTGTGATGAGATGTGTTGGTGTGAGTGAGTGTACAGTGTGATTAGATGTGTGTGTGATTAGATGTGTGGGTGTACGGTGAGTGTGTGATTAATTGCGTGGGTGTACGGTGAGTATGATTAGATGTGTTGGTGTACAGTGAGTGTAAGTGTGATTAGATGTGTGTGTGTGTGTGATTACATTTGTGGGTCTCCGGTGTGTGTGTGATTAGATGTGTGGGTGTACGGTGAGTGTGTGTGTTATTAGATGTGTAGGTCTCCAGTGTGTGTGTGTGATTAGATGTGTGGGTGTCCGGTGTGTGGGTGTCCAGTGAGTGTGTGATGAGATGTGTTGGTGTCCTGTGTGTGTAATCAGATGTGTGGGTGTCCAGTGTGTGGGTGTGATTAGATATGTGTGTGTTTAGATGTGTGTGTGATTAGATGTGTGTGTGTGTCTGGTGTGGGTGTCCGGTGTATGTGATTAGATGTGTGTGTGTCTGGTGTGAATGAGTAGATGTGTGGATATCCATTGTGTGTGATAAGATGTATGAGTGTCTTGTGTGTGTGTGTGATTTAATGTGTGGTTGTCCGATATTTGTGATTAGATGGGTGGGTGTCCAGTGTGTGTGTGTGTGTGTGATTAGATGTGTGGGTGTCCGGTTTGTGTGTGTGATTAGATGTGTGGGTGTTCGGTGTGTGTGATTAGATTTGTGGGTGTACGGTGTGTGTGTGATTAGATGTGTGGGTGTCGAGTGTGAGTGTGTGATAATGTGTGTGTGTGTCCGGTGTATGTGTGATTCCACCTCCTGTGCATCGTTACTACAACCCCCAGCGGTCTCCATGTTATCAGCGTCTGTGTTTCCTACCCCAGCATGGGGAGTCATCACAGCCCTGGAATCTGCCTCTTTCATTATGGCGTCCATGTTCCCCAGCTGGGGAGTCAGCACAGCCCTGGAATCTGCCTCTTTCATTATGACGTCCATGTTCCCCAGCTGGGGAGTCAGCACAGCCCTGGAATCTGCCTAATACAGTGTATAAGGGTATAAGGGGTTTGACTGTAATATATAGGGTTTCCATATTTTGAAATTCAAAATAGAGGGCAAAGAAAATAAGTGGAAGCACATGCCGAAAAATTTTTTGGTCACACCCACTTTTCCAAAGCCACACCCACATTTCGAGGTAACGCCTACTTTAATTAATTAAGTGGAGTGGTCACCGTGGCCGGACGTGGAGCGGCCACGTTGGTGAATTCTGGATTTTGACGCTGGAGAAGTGAACAGATAAAATCCCAGTTGAAAGTTCCCATTAAACATTCCCAGGAGAAGATCAGGTTAGACAGGGAGTCGGCTGCAGATTATTACCATGGGGATGGACATTTCAGAGCGGCTGGTTCCATAGAGCAATGACCATGACTTACCGATCACTTACCTGGAGCCTGAACACGCACACACGGTGTCCAGTTCTGATCTCCGGCAGTCACTAGTCACTTCTGTGGCCCCTTTCCCCAGACTTTCAGTTTGTTTCCTACCTGTCCCCTCAAGGCAGAATCATCTCATCTACTAGACAGAAAGGTAACGCTACCTGCTCACCTGCACTACTCACCTGTCCACACTCACAGCCTCATTCAACCAATGGGGCCATTTACCCTGTAGGGGGGGAAAGGCATCCACAGCTTACAGCCCGACCTAGCAAATAAATAAAGTGATCTGTTACATATCCTTTAATGGTTACGTAAAAGACACCTACACATCCACCACTAATGCCAGCTGATTAAAATCCCAAGATTTACCCAGCAGCCCCTACCTCCAGCCCACATACTACCCAGCAGCCCCTACCTCCTGCCCATAGACCACCCAGCAGCCCCTACCCTCCTGCCACAATCACACAGCACCCTCCCCTCTGCCCAAGACCACCCAGCAGCCCCTACCCTCCCTGCCATAGACCACCCAGCAGCCCCTACCCTCCTGCCCACAGACCACCCAGCAGCCCCTACCCTCCTGCCCACATACCACCCAGCAGCCGCTACCCTCCTGCCCATAGACCACCCAGCAGCCCCTACCCTCCTGCCCACAGACCACCCAGCAGCCCCTACCCTCCTGCCCACAGACCACCCAGCAGCCCCTACCCTACTGCCCACATACCACCCAGCAGCCCCTACCCTCCCTGCCCATAGACCACCAGCAGCTTCCTGCCCACAGACCACCCACCAGCCCCTACCCTCCTGCCCAAACCACCCAGCAGCCCCTACCCATGCCCACATACCACCCAGCAGCCCCTACCCTCCGCCACAGACCACCCAGCAGCCCCCTACCCTCCTGCCCACACCTACCACCAGCAGCCCCTACCCTCCTGCCCATAGACCACCCAGCAGCCCCTACCCTCCTGCCCATAGACCACCCAGCAGCCCCTACCCTCCTGCCCACATACCACCCAGCAGCCCCTACCCTCCTGCCCATAGACCCCAGCAGCCCACCCTCCTGCCCACAACAAGCAGCCCCTACCCTCCTGCCCATAGACCACCCAGCAGCCCCTACCCTCCTGCCCATAGACCACCCAGCAGCCCCTACCCTCCTGCTTACATACCACCCAGCAGCCCCTACCCTCCTGCCCACATACCACCCAGCAGCCCCTACCCTCCTGCCCACATACCACCCAGCAGCCCCTACCCTCCTGCCCATAGACCACCGCAGCCCTACCCTCCTGCCCTAGAGCGCCCCTTCCCCTACCTAATGCCACATAGACCACCCAGCAGCCCCTACCCTCCTGCCCACATACCCACCCCAGCCAGCCCCTACCCTGCCCACAACCACCAGCAGCCCTACCCTCCTGCCCATAGACCACCCAGCAGCCCCCTACCCTCCTGCCCACATACCACCCAGCAGCCCCTACCCTCCTGCCCACATACCACCTAGCAGCCCTACCTCCTGCCAGACCACCAGCAGCCCCTACCCTCGCCCATAGACCCTCAGGCAAGCCCCACCCTCCTGCCATAGACCACCCAGCAGCCCCTACCCTCCTGCCCACATACCACCCAGCAGCCCCTACCCTCCTGCCTACATACCATCCAGCAGCCCCTACCCTCCTGCCCATAGACCACCCAGCAGTCCCTACCCTCCTGCCCTCATACCACCCAGCACCCACTATCCTCACTGCTACTTACTGTATGGGACAGGTCAGCCATTCATATTACCAGCGTTTCTGCAAAACATGGACTTTTTAATCCAAAATATTGATGTGATTTGGCAAAACATTTTAGAAATCTCTGTGATAGGGCAAATTTCTAAGTCTACATAAAAGCCTTTGTTGAATGGAGCTGCCAAACCTGTCTAACTTGTACCACAGATTACAGGGTCTATTAATCTGAATGGTCTACAAGTAAAAGGTAAACAACCATCACAACTCACGCCCTTTGTTATCAATGACACATCTCCCATTAGCTTCCTGCAACCATGTGCCAACAGGATCTTATTGTTATCGTGTCATTGAAAGTAACCCCCATGTTAAAGGGGAATGAAATGTACAGCAAATGCTTTCCTGGGGACTTTTACAATATAATTGATACAATGTACAATGTAGTGTTTGGGAATTTACCCGGGGGGCCAAATGCCCCATCAAGGAATATCACTCAGATAATCTAGAAGTTTACTGGCTCGCGTGCCAAACACCACACACACATAGTGAATTGTACACAGCATTGTAATTCAGTACAGGTTTGACGTTAATTTAAAGGGAATTCCAGTCCAGAGAGCCCAAGTCCATTCTAATAGCCCATGATCAGTGACGGTCCTGATGGACTTCTGACGTTCTGGGACATGGAGAATCCCAAGGTGCTGGCAGGTTCTCCTGACGCTACTACATTGGCATGTTGGAGATACACACACACTATTTGGTTCTGATCTTGCTTGGAATGTTGTGTTTATGGTTGGCATAAAAACACGGTTCAATTCATGGTGGGAAACATAGTGACCCAGTCAGCCATATACCTGCTGTTTAGGTGATATACCCAGATATTAATTTTACAGTAAATTAACACACAACTACATCTTTCTTTGGGTAACAATCGTCCATGGCTTTTATTAATAATTCCAATGAAATTTGCCCTTTTTGTATATTAACCACCACTGTACACCCTTCCATACTATAACCATAGTTGATGTTTACCATCTCAGCTTGAATGCCAACCTCTGTCCTGCCAGAGGGCATGAAATGGCTCCATAACTATATCCAGCAAGGGTGTACCCGCCACCAAGTTCATGTAGATCTACACTGATCTCCAACCGCCACTTAACAAAATGAGGGCCTGATCCATGTCGTCCTGTAGACCTGATAAGAAAATATCAATGTCATTTAGATGTATCCCATCCCTGGTCCAATCGGCCAATTTCAACTTGCCACCAGGACATCTCTCTGATGACCTTCCATGAAGCCAAGGTTCCTGCCTCCCGGGCAAACTTCCGCTCTCCATGCAGCTCAGAACAGATCCGAATGTCCTATAAGCCATACGGCCACCCGTCTTTACCCTGGAAGAAAAATGAATGGACAGTTCAGGGCGTATATATCACGCTGCACAGTTAGATTTCCACCGTCCTCCTTAGATTTTCCACGCGCCTACCCAGGGCATCCCAAACTCTTTAGGGTCGAGACCAATTTTACTCAAGGACTTATTTATCTCATCCGAGATATGGACCCCCAGTGGGCTCACCCCACAGAAATATGTTTCCAGGCTGGAGCTCTCCCCCTGGAACATTGCTCCCTGCAGAGCCTCAAGATTACCGTAAAGACTTGATAGCTTTAGCTTAACCGCTTTGCTCACCTGTAAGCCCCATAGCCCCCCACGCATCCGCACAGGAAAACTCCCCCGACTTGTTGGAGCATGGTAGCTGATTTGTGCCCCTGCTCGGCCATCGCTCGCTCGGTCACTGACAGCCTGCTCCCTTTGCCCTGTGCTCTGTCGTGGTGCCTGTTGCTGGAACGAGATCCGGAGCTGGTGGATGTGCTCCACATGTAAGGGGACTCCCGTCTGCGTCTCCTTGAGCCATGGTGAGCTTTGTGCCCTCTATCACGGGTCCTGGAGTGGCTCTTTGACCTTCTATGTCCCCTTGTGAGAATAGTGATGGGAATGGCTAGACCCTGATTCTGAGGAGGAATATCTATGCCTATATATGCCCCCGTCACCCTTCCTTCCCAACTTCTCAACCTGGTAAATCCCTTCCCCTGACCCCCCTCTTGTGTGGATGAGGAGGAAGATTCCTGCTGAGGCCTGGATCTAAAGATGGCACTAACGGCCTCCACTAAGCCTTTCCTCTGCCCGGCTGCCTTCTTTGCCACCTTTTTTGCTGGGACTTTTTCCTAGCGAGGCCAGAGGGACAGGTGGGCTGGAGCTGCGCACAGGCCTAACACTAGGGGGCCCGACCGGGTGGCCTGGAGGAGCTGATGCTGCCCCTTGAACCCCCAGAAGTTGATCCCCTGCAGATAGAAGGACCTGTAGCCACCCTGCCCCCTCCCTGCTAATTCTCTCCCTCACCTGCTCCATCATGGGGTCGCTCCTCTCCGATCGCTTAGCCACTAATTTGGGAGATGCTCTGAAGAGCTGTTCCCCGGTCACTGGCTAACTTAAAATGGCGCCTCCCCTTATAAAGTCACGGCGCAGCGGGATGACGTCTCGCAAGACAAATGCGCACTGAAGGGGTGGCGGAGGCAAAAGCTTCTGGACTGCCGGCAATTACCTGCTTCCCCCCAGGTCATTCACCCCGTCCATTATGTGCTGCCGGGGCTCGCAAACTTGTTAAACAACAATAGTACACAAAACAATAATATTACATTGGACATCGTTTCCTTAACCGCACAGAGTTGTATTTTAGAGCTTGTTTGATTTTTTTATGCTTCTTGTCACTGGGACGGAGGAAAGTGAAGAGTTAATAAGTTAATATTCTATGCAGAGGAATCTCCAATCTGCACAGTGAGCTATCCGCCCTGCTTACTGTCCTCCAATCATTGGCTTTCTGTACGGTGAGCTATCCGCCCTGCTTACTGTCCTCCAATCATTGGCTTTCTGTACGGTGAGCTATCCGCCCTGCTTACTGTCCTCCAATCATTGGCTTTCTGCACAGTGAGCTATCCACCCTGCTTACTGTCCTCCAATCATTGGCTTTCTGTACAGTGAGCTATCCGCCCTGCTTACTGTACTGGCATTGCAGAACTCTGGAGAGATTTCCCTGCACAGCGTGAACCATGATATTGCATGTGCAACCCTCCACGCATTTGAAAACTACAACTTATTTGCATTTCTTTACGGACACTGCAACATCCAATGGCTGACAGGGAATGCTGGGACCTGTAGTTTTCAATATCCAGAGAGCCACTGGCTGCCTATCCCTGTTCAATAACATCTAAACAAACAATATGTATGGAGGAAACCCAACGCAGCTTCAGTGTCCAGTGTGATCCAGTGTGAAACATGTCGCAACTGAATAAGATTTGCAGACACGGAAGCTGCGTTGGGTTTCGTCCATACATATTGTTTGTTTAGGAGTCCCCACTGCTGGATACAGGGCAGAGGAAGGTTGCGCACATAAAAGGGTAATACTGTTCAATAACATACCTGTTAGATAATATAGATACATCCCACCCTGCCGAATCTGGCTTCCTGGCAGGGTGGGGAGAAGAGGACGGGAAGGGGGCATGGTGGGCTGAGATAACGTCACCAAAGGCAGGGGCATGTTTAGGAGGATTACTGGTGCCTGGAATCCCCCCTTTCTGTCTGCTGAGAGCAGTCTGCTGTTCCACTTCTCCTGGTGTCCATAGACTTTTAAATATATCATAACAGTCCATAAAGTCCACTAAAGATCCACCCCCCAGGTGGGGGCAGAGAGTCCAATTCCCTACTTCAAAGGGAACAAGGCAATCAATAGATACAAGGTGGACTGCACTCAAAACAGAACGTTTATTTAAAGCCAACATCAAACAGCAAATACGACGTTTCGAGGGTCCAGGGGGTGTTACCCTCGAAACGTCGTATTTGCTGTTTGATGTTTGGCTTTAAATAAACGTTCTGTTTTGGAGTGCAGTCCACCTTGTACCTATTTGATGTCCATAGACTTTTACATAGATCCTTACATAGATCATTACATAGATTGTTACACGTTACATAGATTGTTACATAGTTTGTTACATAGACTGTTACATAGATTGATACATACAGTAGAATCATTGTTTCATAGACTTTTACATAGATCATTACATAGATTGTTACACGTTACATAGATTGATACATAGACTGTTACATAGATTGTTACATAGATTGTTACATAGACTGTTACATAGATTGTATCTGGTGTGTCAGTGTAATTAGATGTGTGGGTGTACGGTGAGTGTGAGTGTGATTAGATGTGTGGGTGTCCAGTGTGTGTGTGATTAGATATGTGGGTGTACGGTGTGTGTGTGTGTGTGATTAGATGTGTGAGTGTCCGGTGTGTGTGTGTGATAAGATGTGTGGGTGTCCGGTGTGAGTGTGATTAGATGTGTGGGTGTATGGTGAGTGTGAGTGTGATTAGATGTGTCACTTACAATCAACATGTTTTCCCCATGGAAACAAACATATTACTACAAAGAAAAAAGATGATTAATGTACATTTCAGGACCCCATTCGATACCACAGTGTCCGTCCTGGTGTATAGAGTCCAAATATTCTATTCCATAAATAAAAAGATGATTAATGTACATTTCAGGACCCCATTCGATACCACAGTGTCCGTCCTGGTGTATAGAGTCCAAATATTCTATTCCATAAATAGTATAGAGTAAAACAGTAACAATAGATGGGGCTTTTATATTGATCATCTTTTTTCTTGGTAGTAATATGTTTGTTTCCATGGGGAAAACGAAAGAAAACAGCCTTGTTGATGTAATTCGTGAAAATAGAAGCAATTGAGAGTTGTCTATGAGGGCGGCTAGCTGTCAGTTCTTTGTCTATGATAATTCGTGACGTGCGGGGGCTCTCCTCTTTTGTCTTGGGTCCTGCTCTACACTGTCTGGGGGGCTTCATTCTGTGCTGCGATTATTGCTGGCTCTAGATTCTCTGGTGTTCCGCACTTTAAGCACTTGTATTCCTTGCACGAAAAGAACAAGGAACACAATATTGCTGTTTCGTGATGATTGATGACTGTTAGATATTTAAGGACGGGACCAAATGGCAAATAACATTAAATCTTTCCGTGATGGTAAAGGGGACTTATGGGCGATAGCCAGATTTTGGCGAACCGCGCGATGGGGGGGGGTTGAAGGTTTAGGAGGGCTCAGGGACTGTTGTCGGACTATGGGGGTTAAATGTAGCGGTTAAGGGCGAGCTTGGAAGTAGCGCAGAGTGCGCCAGATTTGGTATTCATAATGATGTACCTGTGGTGTTGTAGGGCGGGGGGCAGGGACCATGTGCCCAATTTTGGGGAGGTGATGGTTTTACGCGGGCCAAGAAGTCGAGAATGTTTAGGGGGAAGATTATGGCAGTGCCGCTGGAATTTTGGCTGGTGTGTTGGCTGTTGATTGTTTGTTTTTCGGGCTGTGGGTTGTGATTGTGTTATTTGATTGTTGTTTTGTGATGTTTAGGGGATAGCGAGTCCTGTGAATTGGGTCGTTTCCCCTCCGCGCTTTTTGGCCGTGTGTTTGTTTGGTGTGGGGGATAGTGGTTTAACTATCCGGGCTTGGTGGTTGTCGTCTTGGTGGACTTTAGGGTGGAACGGCTGGAATTTGGGGTGGGGTTTGTTGCGTATTTGTTTAGGGCATGGCATTGTGCCACAATTTGGGGGTGGTAGTGGGGTTTATGATGTGTTTAGGGGAACATGGCTTGGCCATTTTGGGGTGTAGGAGGGGTTGTCGGGATGTGCGTGTCGAAATGTTTAGCTAGGGGGCGACATAGTGGAAGCCATTGGTGGAGAGGGTAGTGAGGGAGGTAGGAAGATGTTTTGCATAGAGCATGGCGTGGTTGATTTAGGCAGCCTGGCTGTCGAATTGGGGGGAGAGGACCTGGTTGGGGGTGTGAAAGTTTAAAGGGAGCAAATGGCTGGTGTCAATTGGAGGGAGGTGGGCAGGAACATGTGTGATGAAGGAATGTGAGTGTGAGGGGCGTGAAGAAAGATACGGCTGTGCCAATTTGGGGGTATGTAGTTTAGGGAGGGAAAGTGGCTTATGGCCAATTTCGAGAGGTGAAGGCCTGGCGAGAACAAGTGTTGGTAAGAATATATGAGGGTTTAAGGGGCAATGGCTGTGCCTTGGGGTAATGTGGGGTTGGATGTGTTAGAAGTGGGCTAAATGGCTGTGGCAATTTGGGGTTTTGAGTAAGAGTGGGTGGTGTATGCATGGTTAGGCGGACAAAGGGCTGTGCACCATTAAGGGGGTATTGTGAAAGGGCGTGGGGCGCTGCGTGGGTTATGCGGATTTTAAATAGGGGAAATGGCGTCGTGCCATTTTGGGGTGATTGTTTGTCGTGTGGGTATGAGTGTTTGGTGGGGAGATAGGGGGAAGGCCTGTGTGTTTGAGGGGGCATAACTGTGTGATTGTATTGGTGGGCAGCTGGGGCCCGCGTGTGTATGGGGACGCGAACCGGTAATAGTGTATTTAATAGGGGGGGAAGGTGTATGAGACAAGGGGAGTGCCAGCCACAACTTATGTGGGCTATGGCGAGTTATCTATTGGCTAGGTGGCTCTTGATTGTGTTTAGATGAGGGTTAGTATCTCGAGATGGGACCTATGGGGTTCAACATTCCAGGAAGCTACTGCTGTGATCAATTTGGTTAGCAAGGAAACAACAAAAACCGCAGAGAATTGTGCTTTGATGATCAACCCGGATATAGTGTCAGTCAAAGTTCATCGCTACTGACTTGTAGGTTTGGGTTGCGCAAAGGGGCATTCGGCCCAGCTGGTGGGGGAGCGGGGAGGTGACAAGAACACGGGGTGCCGGCCAGGAGAGCAGGAGACGAACAAGGACAATTTCAATTCAAAAGTATACAAACCGTTGTACACATTCATATCAAAGAAGTTAACATGGCACGGTTTGAGTTACGCAGAGCCACGGAAGTAGGAAAAATAATCGGGATAGGTTAGATTTGCCTTCAGAATACAATCAGAGGGGGGAAAATATTTGTTTGATTTTACCGATTTCACTGTTAAAAAATATAACTTTGTGGATTGGTAAGTGGGGGGCTGGCACCATGTTTAACGCTAATTTGCGAGTGGGGGTGTGCGTCTGCTTTTAGTTAGAACATGGCCAGGAGTAAATTGAGAGGAGGCAATACATCTGCATACACTAATCCTTTCCACTTGTCACCTTCAGTCGCCCGATCGAGTAGAGTGGGACGGTACTGGATGGGCAGCAGATGGAATGGTAATATGGAGATGGTTAGGAAAAAGGGATTCCCAGGACGTACAAACTGGGAGAGTACACATAAAATATAATGTTGGTGCTGCTTCTCATGTCTCCACCAGGGCGTGGTATGATGGATCACCTTCGCCATGATAGACCAGCGAGAGGGAACGTGGTAATGGGGAGAAACTAGCGGGCTGTGGGGGAGTAGTACTCCGGCAGCGTCCTGGTCTAATTGGAAGCCCACAGCACCAATAGGGATAATACGACTGACTTGTAATAGCAAAGAGCGGTGCTCCCTAGTGTTACCCTTATCACGGATTATGTCATGGGGGCACAATAGATTGTTCAGACGGGAGACAAGGGATTGATCGGGGTGGGAGAGTCAGCGACGGTGAGGACTTCGCCGCCACTGCAATTCCACACCGTAACCAGAGTTCCGCACGGACGTAACATGAGCATTGGTAGTACTAGGATAGGAATGATGTGGGCTGAGCGTAAAAGGTCCGGCGAAGCAAACGGTATAGCACGGAGTTCAACTGAGGTAAAGAGGGAGTGTGCACCACTGGATACAGAGGCACTGATACAGTTACAAGTGGTGATGCACTGAACGAAAGCCCAAGGGTGATTGTGTTTGTACACGAGTACGACACTGCACTGTTGTTCCAGACCCACATTTTATAAAAATGCAGGTAGCGGCCCAACAGGAACGGTAGTAATACACGTTAAACCGTGGATATTACTTACGGAAACGTATTAAACGGTGGATGTTTTACACGGATTTTGCGAGCGAAAAAGGGGAGGAGGGGCGATAGTTGGCAATGTGCCGTGGGATTAAGGTTAGGGAAAGTACCAAGTGCAATAAAATCACGGTTCCCACGTCAAACCGTTCACATTAGTTATCCATGGTCTACAGTATGCAATTTTAAATGAGGTTCCTTAAGCGAGTGGTATAGAATCAGCAACATAGTGCGATGGGGCATCCAGTGCCCGATTGGCTATGGATACTATTTTAGTACCCTAGAATTCTATCAAGGGCCAGCAAATGCAAACCAATGAGGTGCATCACCGGGCTCCTATAGGGTCTCGGAGTTAGAGTGCATAGGCGCTAACCGAGATTTGGGATGTCATATGTACGAGTGTTAGTAGTCAGTGTGAAGGCGAAGACTAAAAATCTTATATAAAGGGGAGCGTGATCCTGGGCGCTCAGGGTACATCGCCCCTACTATAGGGCATGAAACGGATGATTATGATTGGCGGTCTGTAGCGAATGTGTCAAGTTTGCCGCAGTCGATATTCCTTATAGAACATTTGCTGCTTTTTATTCTCCGGTTAGTTATAGAGTGAGAATAACAATAGGACCCCAAGTCTCACAATTCCATTTATGATCTCTTTAATGCCGACATGTAGGTGAGAGATGGAAGGGACAGACGGGTCCAATAGGGAGAACTGTGTATAAAGGATTCTTCACTCAGCAAAGAAAAAGGATTACGAAAAGTAAGAGATAAATAGAAGTAAAATCTAAATAATAATTATTAATAATGAATATGGTAAAACGAAAGGTAAAGTAGGCTAAGCACCGAGTGAACGCATGGTCCTATTCCACATTATCAAACCACACCCTGGACCTAGGCTAGTGAAAACTGCAGGAATAATTGATCAGGATCTCTACGAGATATGTCTGATCAATTATATTATACACAGAGAGGAGACTGTGTCAGGGGTGTAGATTAAGTAATACAAGATGGATACACGTATCTAATAACTGCTCTAACCTACGCAGGCCCTGGTTTAGTGGACCTTGATCCATGGGAAAAGGGAGAACTCGTAGTATTAGTTGAGACCAAATGAAAAGGGTCTTATAATGTCTTAACCGAGAATCACAGGCGGTAGAAGGCAACCAGAAGGCCATCCAAAGGAAGTGTAGGTTATAAATAACAAATAAGCACCTTGAACTGTAAATTCACCAGGATATTAGAGGTCCACCTCTGGAGTTGTGCCCGTGTATTTAAACGGTACTCGGCCTGCAACAGGGCACATAGTTGCTCTTTAGTATTGTCACGGAACATCTCGGGTGACTTCTAATATCCTTATAATCTACAGTAGGGAGTGTACATATGCACAATAGATAACGTACCTGGACAACCTAAACAAAACTGATCATCGCGTATAGATTTTTAGTAATTATTGTAATCACTGGGAGAACTAAATCAAATATACGAGAAGAAATACAGCACTGCCTCCCAACCGTATTAAACAGTATGAAATCAAACATATAGGACCCTGCACACTAATCACAGGACAATGGACTCATTTTATAGGATAGACAATGGAGAATTTTTTAGTACCTCTATGGCTTTACATTCGTCTGATAGGGATAATTTTTAATATAATAAAACTATTCATTTCTAACCTTAACCCTTACGATGGTATAAAAAGCCACATGGCGATCGGCAGTGCCAAGTGTTCTATGGTATATTAGCCCATAGATATCTATTCAAGGGGCATGCAACAAAGAGGCACACCCACTCTGGTTGGAGTTTAAGTTCACATACGAGTGTGCATATCGATTGTATACAGTTAGACGGAACCTTAAAAGCTTCTAGTGGCAGCTGAATTGGCTTAATGCGGAAGTTAACCGCGCAGGGCCGCGCGAAATGCTAGATGGCGAAAAGCGCCCATTTCTATTGCGGCATTTTAACATCAGCTGTTAAGGCATATGCCCAGCGAGAGCCGCTATTGGCCTATAGCATTTGGCCGGAATTATGCGCCGGGTTGCCATAGCGTCTCTTGTGCATCGGGAATCTATTGTCTGTATTTCTAAGCTCTGTAGGAGATCTTGATTAGAATAACACATACGGATGCTTGTTTCTTTCCTTTAGATTGAACCCAGAAGCTGGACGACCAAGAGATGGTTCTTGTTGGTGAGGAGTAGAAAAGAAACATTAGGGTCTAATATCATGATTCCATGTCCACAGTTCCCTCTATGACAGTAACGGAATGGGAAATGCCTCCGGGAAATAGAAAGACTTAGGGCGCGATCAGTATAGAAAAGCCCGCAAACGGCTGTTTACGTCTAAAGTCACGTTACCAATGTACCAAGGGATTAACCTGTGACGAGACATAACTACCGGTGGATGGGACGATACGCAAAAGTGTGTGCGGTACAAACGCAAGCTGTCCCGAGCCGAACGGCTCTTTAAGACGAATAACTTTAACCCAGCGACAGTTTGTTAACGTTCCGGATGGGAAAAAACCCCATTCACTATGCACAGAGAGCCTATGGGCTCAATGCATCGCCTAGGTTGAGAAAGCAAATAGAGAGCGGATCTGTGGGGGGTACTGGCTTCGGTAACATTCGCCACTAAGGGCAGAGGACAGGATGTGCGGTCTGTAGCGCATGTGTCCAGTTCGCTTCAATATTCATTTCCGAGAACAATTCTGCTGCTTTAGTTCACGGTCTAGTTAGAGAGTAAGAATTATCATAGACCACATCTCCCTTTTATCTATTAATATGGCGGACATGTAGGTGAGATGGAAAAGACGTCCAAATGGGGAGAAGTTTAAAGGATTGTCTTTTCACCAAAAAAGGAAGTAAGGAATAGTTATAAATACTAGTATAATTAAAAGTATATGCTAACAGTAATGTAAACCAGTACATGACCAAAAAAATAGAAGATACCCATAGTCGTTTCCATTACCTCCCCACAGACTCCCTTTGCAAAGGTAAGGACAACCCCTATAACGGTTGGCTCGCTAGAGTGCTGCCGTGGGGTTTCTTGTTCAAACCCAGTCATATGTTTGAATCCAGTAAGCACATAGATCATGGCGGGCCCAATTAGCACTCGACTTGAGACTAGATGGAAAAAAGGCCATTCGAATCTATTGCGCAGTCGGTAGGTTAAACCGAAACTTCACCTTTACTGCACACATCTTAAAAAATCGCTCCAGCCAGAACAGTATAGGATCCTTCTGTTAAACATACTGAGGTCTGACGCGATTCGATTGGCATCCTTACTCATTAGAACACCCAAGGACCAATAGCACAAAACATATTAAAAAGGCTCAGGAACGACAATACAACGTTGAGATCAATTAACAATTATTCTCTTTACTCTCAGTTACCCCTCTAGGTTCGTAAGTTAGCAATTCGATTCCAATCAATACATGATTTAGTCATCAAAATTTCCGTATAGCAACATTATTAATGATAACAGCGAAATACATAAGCAGGTTACAAGTTCGATACAAGACTAATAAAAAAGATATTAAAAAGTATATGGATCTTAAGCTACGGTAATTAATAGAATAAAAATAATCAATACTAATAGTAGCATAGATATATGGATGGATCTACAACCTTAAATAATACACATCGTAATTATCCATCCCAACCACCAGAGACTCACCGGTATGACTATAAGTTAAGATATAAACAACAAACGTCGTCTTTCAAAAATTAGTAAATTTACGTTTGGTAGCAGAAAAAGAAAAGGAATAATATATGGACAGATTGTCACAAACTAGAAGTATTACGTGACATTTATCAACTGCAATTAAGCCACTAGCTTGAAGCACGTTCCAATGAGCCATCATTAGTAAAGCTACTAGTCTTGCATTTTACGCTAATTTAGATGGAGTCTATTCTTATAAAGATATTATATGGTTAGACTTACCTGGGACCCTAATTACTAACCAAGTTAAATCCAAACGGGACTTCATCCCCAGGAGGATACGAGTTTCTAATTTTATATCCATATGCTATTCACCTTCTGGCTATAGAGTATTCTCTTAAGCGGGTACCCTCCCGGATCCCCAAAAATAACTTCTCTATTGCTTGACTAACAGTAAGAAACGTTACCACCATTACACCTAAACAAACGTGTTTCGACTGGAGGCATTACAGTCATGTTTAAATAGAATTACATGTGTTCCCAGAAAACCTCTATCCTTAAGGGAACGGGTGTATCCCTAATACTGATTCTTACATTAGTACACGTTAGAAATATTACACATTGTTAGATCAAAGTGTGCATACTTCTTTACTGTCATATTGTTAACTCATGTCACAGTGATAAGAAACGTATCCCATTTGTACTGCATGGCAGGTCTTCTACAATGTTCGTTCACACCTGTAGAAACCCTTTATGGTTTCAGCCCATAGGGGACCTTCTTGGTGTGTCTATCATTCCAACTAAGATAGGAGACACTCTGTCTCTATTGGTTTCTAGCCCGGTTTATAGCGGAACAATTTTACTTCAATCCATAGATCCGTATTTAATAACTGTTTCATTAATCATGGTACACGTTTTATCAGGAGATTCTCTACATGGATTATATCACGGATATAGTCAGGACAAAATCAAGATCTCATTGGAGCTACTATGGATCTTTCTCTGGGAAGAGTGACTCATTCGTTGGTCTAAACCGGGCTCTTATTTAAAGGCTGTTCAGATGTCACTTGCTATAGTTTCTTTTTAGCAACCTCGCCGTAAGGGTTCACTTGATGCTGACTCAAAATTTTCTCATAATAGAGCAGTTGCGCCGTAGCCTCACAAAACTGTCCATAGGGAATGCGATCGTTATAGTCTGTTTTGGATGGCAGCTATTCGCAAGCAGCACGGTATTCTTGACTCTAAACTTCTTTTCTATAAACATCCGTTAACGATTCCTATTGTACTTGGGTCACCTCTCAATTTGAATCCAGTAGTAAATGAATTCCTTATACAAAACTGGCTGTAAATACATTACAAATTCATTCAATCGTATTTAAAGAGGCAACAAAGGTCAAACCATTGAATCTTTATCACCTTGCCAGTTAAAAAGCCAGTAAATCAATCTTACGTATAGCGGCCATATCACGTATGTGACTTCTATATTATTGGTACCTAAACAGAGTGGTGTATCCTCCCAGCCAACCCTGCAACAGGTTGGCGAAGGATGGGGAGTGAAGGCCCACGGCCAATCGCGGTCCCACATTCTGGATTGGGTGAGGTGTTGGTAGCAGCGCCATCAAAGACAAAAAGAGTAGGGTGTCAGCAAAAATCGAAGACTCACTCCAAGACCAACGTTCCTCAATTCAGGGGCATAATTAGAAATTAACCAGAAGTGGCTCAAATAGCCCTCAATCCTGATCGTGGTCGATTACCGATAAAAGGATTTAAATTCCAATGCTTAACCAATTGGTAACTTCCTTCCAAATTCAAGCATTTGATCATTTTCTTAATCATCCTTCGGATCTTTTAAAATCTGATGTAAGTGACTTCACCAGAGGCTCATTGCCAAGTAAAAATCACCAGCTTTCGACCCAATTTTCCAAATGTGAGCCAATACTGGCTTATTAGTGGTCGACCTCGGATATTCAAATCTTTGGGATTCTGGGGCAGGTGATGTGAAAATATTGGAATTTGTGGGAAATTCTCTGATTAGTGGGGTTTTTATCTTCTGTGTTAACACTCCACACCCTGCAATGAGAATCCACAAGTTTTTTTTAAATCATCATAAATTTAACGAGTAGGGTCCCTTTTAATTAGGTGGTATTAGAAGCCTGTGGTAACTCGAGTTAGCCTCCATCATAATAGCATCCGTTAGAAACACTACTACAGCTCCTCCTTTATCAGCCTATCTTATTTGTTATGTCGCGGTTATTGTCTTAAGGAAGAAAGAAGCTTTCCTTTCCTGGAGATAGATGTCTCGTAATACGGTTGCTTTTGATGGAGATCTTTCAAATCATTCTAACTAAACGCTTGAAACACTATCAACTCAAGGGTTCTCAGCAGATATCAGGACAGAAATCAGACGATAATGGTCGGCACTGTCAAGGCTAGAATACCTTGTTAGTTTAGGGAGTGATATCAATCTTCATATCTTGCAGGTCCTGTAACCAATGTCAGGCGTCCTTTAAAAGGTAGTATAAGCCGGTGGTGAGGGGAAACAATTGGTGTCTTTTAACACAACAGGCTTTTCACTTGGGGATAGCTCTAGTATCATCATCACAGAAAATTAAAGGGTTGTTTTAACCTCATTTACGAAAACAAAAAATTATTGAAACTCAAAGGATGAGTATCTTTAAAAAAGGTCAAAATGTGTCTTAGGGAAACAAAGGTTCAAACCTTTTTAGCAAGCACTGACAATTGGGGGCTTCGTCCGCCGGTTGTGGAGGAACGGTTAATACCATGTATTTAAAATCCTCTTTTTCGTTTCCCTCTCCAAGTCTCGTCTTAATGGATATCTCCTTATTCAGTTGTCCCCGTTATCTTCATACTCTTCTAATTCCGATCCCTTTTCTTTGCCTCGAGGCACTGATAGGAGTTTTTTGTCAAGGTTTATGGGTCCTTGCTGTCTGATGCTTCCATAGGTACTTCGCCACCAGTACATGTCCATTCCAATCATTCCAATTTCAGGAATATGATGGTTGTCTATACAGTGTTTTCTCAAACTAAAGGGAAATTTTCTATTACTCCCTAAAGGGCATGTCCACTCCAAAAATATTGTTTTAAAAACCGAGTTCCCTTCTTAATGACCTACAATGCATGGCGTAGAAAAAAACACCGAGTCAAGTGCAAGTTTACCATCTCCAGCTAGCTACTTGCTCCACCCTTCCTCCTGTCTAAATCATTCACTTTACCTGATGTCACCACGACAGTCCACTAGCGTGACAATGATCTTTAGAACATATACCTGTTGTTTAAATAACTAATCCACAGTGTGAGTAAGATGCAGCCACCAACATTAAATTCCAGCTCCCATTTAGCAGGTTACTGGATGCACTGTGTGTGTTGGAGGGTTTTTTCTGGAAGTACCAAACAACTGGAGATGTGATTGGTGCCAATATGAAGACGCTGATGGCTCTGAAAGGTTCCCCAATCTTCCGAGCCAGGAGGGTGGGGAGTTACTTATCTGCAGTGCGGGCCACGCATAGTTTTGTTGTAACAGGCTCGAAACAGAGGAGGTAGGGGATATTTGGTTGTTGGTGATGTCATAACCCTCTATGTCAGTCAATAGGGGGAACTAAACAGGAATGGAATGTGCAGTTACACAGAGCTACAGAGTAGGGTAAGAAGCTTTAAAACGTATTTTTTTATGGACCCTTTCTTTCTTTAGAGACTTGGACACCACCTTTAGGAAACCCTTTATAAAATATGGAAAAATTGGAACACGATGACAAAGTAAGGTAGAAAGGAAGAACAAAAACTAATCTAAGGTCCCCATATATTATATATATATTAAATAAACAACCAGCATAGCGTATGAATGGAGGTGGTGTAACGTACGGATTGGAAAGCTTGATTATTTGCGACATTACGATTATTGTTACTCTGTCATAATGACACACTTTTCTGACTGGAAATTTCTCAAAATCTATTTCAAAATTCTTCTACTTAAGGCATATACAAGCAGCGAAACAGCAGGGACGTTCCAGAAAAACAAGTAAGTAGAAAGGAAGAAAGATTTAGAAACTATTAGGTAACCGTTTACTCAGCATTTTTGCTCAATAACAAAAAAATAGATAATTAAATAATATAATCCTATACATATATTATTTCCTAATAAAAGCACAAAGCCTAACTAAATAGACGAAGTTAACACATGCTTTATTATTAATGAAATAGATGGTTATATAGATAATGGAAACTTTTTTTTTTCTTTCCAGGAAAGACAACAGGAGTCGGGAAAGTCCCGTCATGGTCATTCAATAGAGAAAAAAAAGTCATCAAGTAAGTTTAAAGCGACTATTTACCTGGATCTTCATGGTATTGGTTACAATGTCAGAGCCATATAGAAACCTTTGTAATGAGTTTTACAAAGGGTTGGTTTAAGACTGACTTATCCCAGCCCTTAGATTATTGTATGTGCATTATGTCATTCACGCCAGAGTTAATGTCACCTTGCTCTGGGGTATTTATTATGTGCTTGGGGGCCCCCGGTATAGAGGCTGTTATATGTTCCTGTTAACTGACCCAAATGTTAAACCGTTCTGAACTCTTCAGATTTCATTATACGGATTTCTATTATAAATACCTGTAATGGTTATTCGTTCATCAAGGCACTTTGGGTTGTATATCATACATATTCATTCCAGGCGGTTATGATCTGAATATTCGTTTCATTCCATGGTCACAGTAATCCTGTAATATTCATCAGGGTCACGGTATATTATAAAGATCTGCTAAACAGGGTCAACTCGGTTAATCCGCTAATTAGTCATCAGCACGTTATTATGGGTATTTATGATCCGATAAGATTCATCCAGGTCACGGTTATGTATCTGTAATATCGTTCATCCTAGGTCACGGTATCTCGGTAATATTCATCCAGGTCAGGTTATCTATAAATTCAGCCAGTCCACGGTATATCTGTAATATTCATCCAGGTACGGTATATATGTAAATATTAATCCAGGTGTATGATATCTGTAATATCATCCAGGTCACGGGTATCTATAAATATTCGTTCATCCGGCACGGTTATCTTATAACATCAGTGTCCCTGGTAACTCTGGAATAAGTCAATTCAGGTAACGGTTGAAAATCTCTGTAATATTCGTTCATTCCAGGTCACGGAATCTCGTAATATTAGCCAGGTCACTGGTTATTATCTATATATTTATTTCATGCAAGGCACGGTATATCTGTAATATTCATCCAGGTTCACGTACTATCTATAATATCATCCAGGTGCACGTGTATATCTTGTTAATATTCATCCGGTCAACTGGTGCTATTTGATTATATCTGTAAACATCCAGTGTCACGGTCTTATCTGTAATATTCCCCCATTATCTAGGTACCAGTACCATCATGGTTACCACACCAGTCCACTAGCAGGGACAATGACTTTAGAACCTCCTACCTGGCTGTTGTTTAAATCAACCAAATCCACATGTGAGGTAGAGCAGCCACCAACAATAAATTCCAGCTCCATTATACAGCAGCGTGTACTGGATGCAGTGTGTGACTGTGTGGAGGAGTATTTTTGGAAGCTCCCAAAAACGGAAGCATGCGATTGGCTTGCAATGTGAAAGCCGACTTAGTTGGTGAAAGTTCCCTACTTTTCCTAGAGGGAGGGGGTGTGAGTGGCGAGTGGGAGTTAATTTTGCACGTCGAGCCGGATTTTGCTGGCTAAACAGGCTCGAAACAGAGGAGTGAGGAGGGAAGTTGGTGTTTGTGTGTGCTTGTCAACCCCTCCTAGTACAGTAATAGGGGGGAAACTAACAAGGATATGGATATGCGCAGTGACACAGAGATTACCAGAAGTCAGGGTGGGTTAAGAGCTTTAAAGTATTCTTACTGGTACTTCTTCTTTTAGAGAATGGAACCACCTTCAAGGAAATCTTCAAAATCTGGAAATTGGGAACGAGCTGACAAAGTGTAATAGAACGGAGAAAAAAAAACTTCATATCTACAGGCAATATTATAATTATATGTATGAAATAAACCACCAGCAAGCTTTAGGAATGTAGGTTTAACGTCGGATAGAAAGTTAGGATTTATTTGGGAATTACAGTTTTATTGTTACTCTGTTCCATAATGGACACGTTTCTGAATGGAAACTGTCTCAAAGATTCTCTTTCAAATTCCTTTCTTCTCCTTAAGGCAATTACAAGCAGCGGAAGCAGCGGACGTCAAGAAAAACAAAGTAAGTAGAAAGGAAGAACCAGATTTAGAAACATTAGTACTTTTATTAGATTGCTTCAAAACCAACAAAACAACAAATAATAATACAAAGGAATATAATTTACAGATATTACTTACAATTAAAAGCACAAAGCCTTAATAAATAGAAACTTCAGTTCATCAGCTTTTATTAGATGCACAAGATCGCTTTATATAGAAATGGAAACTTTTTTTTTTTATTCAGGAAAACTAAAAGAGTCGGGAAAGTTACGTCCTGGACATTTTCAATAGCAGAAAAGTCATCAGTAAGTTCTAAAATTTTACATACGTGGTCGTTCAGGGTTAGTTGGTTTACAATGTCATGAGGATTATAGAAAACCTTATGAATTGAGTACACAGGGGTAAGTACTGAATTCATCCCAGAACTTAGATGCAGGTTGTGTACAGTATTGTCATCCTCTTAGCCAGAGGCTTGAATGCCGTGCTCTGGGTACTTATAGGCTTGGGGGGTAGGTTAAACAGGTTTAGATTGTCCTTTAAAATCACCCAAAAATCAGTTAAACCCAGTTGCTGAACTCTTACATTTTTATCTACGGAGGTTAAAATACCCTGTAAAGGTCTCGTCATCCAGGTCACGGTTTATTTAAATATTCTCAGGTCACGGCTATATCGGCTAATATCGTTTCATCATGGTAAGGTTATATCTGTAATATTCATCCAGGCACTGGATAATCTAGAATACTTCATCCAGGTCACGGAATATCCTGTTAATATTCGTCAATCCAGGTCAAGGTATATCTGTTAATTATTTCATCCAGGGCTCAACTTGGAATCTATAAATTCATTCAGGGTCACGGATATCTGTTAATATTCATCCAGGGTCAGGTTCTTATATCTATAATATCATTCGCCAGGTCACGTTCTCTTTAATATTCATCCAGGTCACGGTAATATCTGTAATATTGTCATCAGGTCACCTTGTGCTCCACCATATCCTGTGAATAGTAAATTCATCTAGGTACACGTACCATCATGGTACACACAGTCCAATTGAGCAGGGACAATGACTTTTTAGAACAATACCTGTGTTTTTTAAACTACAACTACACATGTGAGGCGGTAAGAGATTCAGCCACCAACAATAAATTTCCCAGATCCATTCTAGCAGGTTAATGGTATGCACTGCTGTGTTTGTGGAGCGAGTTTTTCTGGAAGTCCTAAAACTGGAGATGCTGATTGGGCCTTGCCCAAGGAAAAGCCGCCTGATTGGCTGACAGTTCTACCTACTCTTAAGCAGAAGGGAAGGGGGGCACCGGGGGGAGTTACTTCATCGCAGTAGAGCAACGCATTTGTTGTTGCTTTTGTGGTAAACCAGGCTCGAATACAGAGGCGTGAGGGGAATCTGGTTGTTTGTTGATGGTCCATACCCCTCCTAGTCAGTCAATAGGGGGAACTTAAAACAGGAATGGCAACTGGCCAGGGTGACACGAAGATAAAGAAGTCAGGGGTAGGGGTAGAGCTTTTTTAAACGTTATTTAGGACCGTTTTAACCTTTCTTTCTGTTTAGGAGAATGGGACAACACCTGTAAAGGAAATCCTTCGAAAATTGGAAATCTGGAAAACGATGGACAGTAAGTAGAAAGGAAGATAAAAAAAACCTCCAATTTAAGTGTCCCCATATTATATAGATGTATAAAATAAACCACCAGCAAGCCTTGAAGCTAGGTTAACGTCGGATTAGAAAGGCTCGTATTATTTGGAATTACATTGTAGTTATTTTTTATAGCTGTTCTCATAATGACACCTGTTTTCATGAATGGAATTCTCTAAAAATCTAATTTCAAACGCGTCTCCTAAGGCATACAAGCAGCGGGAATGAAAAGCGGACGTTCCAGAAAAACAAGAAGTAGAGGAAGGAGAAAGATTTAGAACTATAGTAACTTTTTATTCAGATTTTGCTCAAAACAAAAACAAATAAAATAAAAAATTAATTCATTACGATATTACTTTACAATTTAAAAGCACAAAGCCTTAATACAATAGACAAGTTAACAGGCCTTATTATAATGAAATAGATGGTCTATATGAAAGGAAACTTTTTTCTTCTTCAGGAATCAAAAGAGTCGTGGAACAGTCCGTTATGGAGCATTTCAATAGATGAAAAGTCAATCATGGTTAGTTTTAAATTGACATTACTGGATTTCAGTGTGATTGGTACAATGTTCAGAGGCCATTTATTAGATAAACTTGTAATGAGTTACACAGGGGGTTAAGGATGGACTTAGCCTCAGAACTTAGATCATGTATTGGGCATTAGTCATCTAACGCCCGAGAGTTTAATGTCCTTGCCCCCCCCTTTCTTTCCCCTTCCTCTTACCGCCCTTCTCTCTCCCCTCTGCGTCAACTTTACTTCCCCCCCCCCTCTGATATGTCATCGACACACAAACACTAGATTGATGAAATAATGCGATCTAATGAAATTTATTCTGCTAAACTAGAAATACTAAAATACACTACTGTACAACGACTACTTACCTAGTTTGGAACAATACAACAGATGTAAACTAAATACCACTTTTTGACTACCTAACTAAAGACTAGAACGGACACTAGATATAACGAAACAACGGATCGAATATACAGAAATTATAAGAAAAAAAAACGACCAAAAATTCTGCCCCAACCAACATAATAAATCGAGAATACACCACGATACAATAACAATAAACAAACAGAACACCATTGATTGAACCAACGTAAAAAGGAAAAACGGAAGTATGAACGAGACGAGAGGTATTTTTAAGACGAGTAAAAACAACAAAGAAAAAACTAAAACAGTAAAAGAAATTTAACTAGAACCAAAACAAAGTTACTGTGCAAATACAAGACGACGCTTTAAGAAAACGTACACGATCGAGAATTTTAACGCACAATACGAGAAGTTATCAAAACGAGTAATAAAAACAAATACAACATTGCTTTTACGAAAACGTTGACGACGATTGAAAAATTTTACTAAAACTTAACTAGATTTCATTTTATAAAAATTTTTTTTAAACTAAAATTTAAATACTGATTAAACCCAAAATTCACTCATAACTTATCCCAAAAACTTTTAAACTATTTAACTCTTATATATTACTGGCACAGTGACAACAACCTAGTTCTTACAAATTAAAATCTCACAGAACTAGACTAGTATACTATTACATATTACATTACTAAACATAACTTAATAACTACACATATAGCTAGATGGACGTAATGTCGTTATACAACCTCCAAGACTATGTTCACTGTTCTAGGCTAGAACATTATGGATAGGGTATAAAAGTGGATAGATGGACGATATGTCTTTAGACAACCGCCAATACTTAATTAAACTGTTAGACAGACATTTGGATGGGCTATAAAAGTTCGTGGACTAGATGGCTATGTCTTTATACAACCTCCCTATTATATGTAACTGTTAGTATAGACATTTGAATAGCGTATAAAGAGTTGCGACAATGACGTAGGCTTGAACAACCTCCCATCTGGTGTAACTGTTAGTTAGACATTATGGATAGGGTATAAAAGTCGTGTACTAGTGGAGGTATGTAGTTTTATACAACTTCATATGTACTATGTGAACTGTAGAGTAGACAGTATGGATTAGGGTATAAAGTTGGACTAGATGGTAGTATGTCTACCCTTTATACAAGACTCCAATACTATGTAAATATGTTAGATCTGGACATTATGGATAGGGGGATGAAGGTTGGACTAGTGGAAGTATTATTGTCTTATTATACAAGCTCCATACTATGTTAAACGGTCGTTAGATCTATTATGTATAGGGTAAAATAAGTTTGGCTATTTTTGGATTAGATGGACCGTATGTCTTTATACAACCTCCCAAATACTATGTAACTGTGCGATAGACTTATGGATAGGTGATAAACGTTTGGACTAGATGGACGTATGTCTTCCTATATTTATACAGCCTCCAATAATAATTAAACTTGTTAGATAGCCTAATGGGATAGGGTTATAAAAGTTTGGCTAGATGGACCGTATGTTTTTCTACAAACCTCAATACTATGTAACTGTTAGAGATGACATTATGGTATAGGGTCATAAAGGTTGGACTAGTGGGTAGTCTTTATACAACCTTCTTACTACTTGTGTAACGTTAGATGTAGACAATTATGGAGTTAGGGATAAATTTGGACTAGATGGACGTATGTTCTTTATACAACCTCAATACTGTGTAACTGTTAGATCGAACAATCTAGGATAGGGTATAAAGGTTAGACTCAGTGGACGTTATGTCTTTATACAACCTCCACAATACTTATGTAAAACTGTTAGTTAGACATTATGGATAGAGGATAAAGGTTGGACTAATGTGGACGTAGGCTTTATACAACCTCTAATTAATGTGGAAATGTTAGATAGACATATTTGAGTAGGGTAGTATAAAATTTGGACTCAGAGTGGACGCGTATGTCTTATATACAACCTCCAATACTGTGTAAAAACCAAAACACAAAACCTTTGTTCGATTCGGACATTATGGATTAGGGTATAAAGTTAGACTAAGTGGACGTATGTTCTTAGTACAAACTCCAATACTATGTAACGTTAGTTAACATTATGGATAGGGTTTATAAAAGTTTGACTAGATGTGACATATGTCCATTATACAACCTCAATACTAGAACAGTAGATAGACATTATGGCTAGGGTATAAAGGTTGGACTACAGTGACCGATAGCTTCTATATACAAACTCCAATACTATGTACTGTTGGTTAGACATTATGGAGTAGAGGGTATCAAGTTGCGACTAGCTGGACGTTGTCTTTATACAACCTCCAATACTATGAACTGTTAGATAGAAGAATTAGGATAGGGGTATTGGTATAAAGTTTTGGACTTATATGGACGTATGTCTTTATACAAACCTCCAATGACTATGTAACTGTTAGATAGACATTATGGATAGGGTTACTAAAGTTTGTTGGACTAGGATGGACGCATGTCTTTAACAACTCCAATACTATGTAATGTTTAGATAGAAATATGGATAGGGTATTAAAGTTGGAACTAGTTACGTGGAAGTTATGATCTTTATACAACCTCCAATATATGAACTGTTAGATAGACATTATGGATTAGCGTATAAAAGTGACTAAGTGACGTATGTTTGCTACAACTTCCAATACTATGTAACGTTAGATAGACATTATGGACTTAGGGATTATAACGGCTGACAGGGGACGTGGGTCTTTATACAACATCCAATACTATGGAACGTTAGATAGGACATATGCCGATTTCTAGGGTTATAAAGTTGGACTAGGGGAGTAGGCTCGTAATACAACCTCCAATACTATGTAATGGTAATAGGACATTATGGCTAGTGTATAAGTTGGACTAGATGGACGTATGTTTTTATACAACCTCCAATGCTGTGTACTGCTAGATAGATATTATGGATAGGGGATTTATAAAAGTTGGATACGATGGACGTATGTCTTTATACAACCTGCCAAATACTGGTGGTACGTTAGATAGACCTTAATGGGACTAGGGTATAAAAAGTTGGTAGTAGCATGTGACGAAGTCTTTATACAAACTCCAATCATGTGTAATGTTAGAGGTAGATTGTGTATCTTGGAGTTGTTGTTATTAGCGTTGTATGTAGGTATATTATTTTCTTTTATTAGGGTGATTTTATAGGGTTTTAGTGTTTATAGTTTGTTTATCACATGGCTTATAGATTTTCTTCTTTTAGGGATATTTTGTTTTTATATTACTTTTGTCTATTTTATTTTAGTTAGGTTTTTTTTTTTTTCCACTTCTCACTCTCTTTCACGTATTTTGATTAGGATCTCGTTAGGTTAGGTTCTAGGGTTATTAATTATAGGGTTATAGGTGTTTTTTTTATCGGGTTAGTTACTTTAGGTCGGGTATAAAAGTTGACATTAGAGGGGAGTATGTCTTTTTACCACCTCCCAAAAATACTGTTATTGAGTAACTGTTAGATAGACATTATGGGTAGGGTTATAAAATGTTGGCCTAGATGGACGTATGTCTTTTACAACCTACAATAACCTGTGTAAAATGTTAGATGGACAGAGGGGCTATGGGTATAAAAGTTGGACTAGTGGACGTATGTTATTTAATTACAATACTCCAATACTGGGTAACTGTTAGATAGCATTATGGTAGGGTATAAAGTTGGACTAGATGGCAGTATGTCTGTGATACAACCTCCATTACTGAGTAACTGTAGCTCAGAATTATGGGGAGGGTATAATAAGTTGGACTAGATCGGGCGTAGGTCTTTGATACACCTCCAAGACTGTGGAAAATGTTAGTAGACATAGGGTAGCGGTATACAAAAGGTTGGATAGATGGACGGCCATGTCTTTATACAAACGGTCGCAATTATGTTTTAACTGTATTTTTTTTTTTTTTTTCGATAGACAGTATGATAGTCTATTGGTATAAAGGTTGGCAAGTGGACGTGTTATTGGCTATTTTATACACCTCCCAATACATATATTAACTGTTAGGTAGACTTATGGATAGGGTATCAAAAGTTGTACTTAGATGGACTTATGGCTTTATACAAACCTCCAAGACATGCCTAAACTGTTAGATAGACAATCTGGGATTAGGGTTATCAGTTTGACTAGATGGAGCTATGTCTTTATACAAATCCAATACTATGTTACTGTTAGATAGACATATGGATGTAATAAAAGTTGGACTAGATGGACGTTAGGTCTATAAAACCGTCCAATACTAATTAAACGTTAGCATAGACATTATGGATAGGGTATAAAAGTTGGCACTAGAGGACGTATGTCTTTATACAACCTCCAATACTACGTAACTGTGAGATAGACATTATGAATAGCGTATAAAGGTTGGGACAAGGGACGTTAGGTACTTTATACAACCTCAATACTGTGTAACTTGTAAGTTAGACATTATGGAGAGGGGTATAAAAGTGGTCTAGATGGCGTATGTCTGTATAACACCTTAAAGACTATGTAAACTGTTAGATAGACATTATGGCTAGGGTATAAAGTTGGATAGATGGACGTATGTCTTTATAACAACCTTCAATAATATGGTCTGTTAGATAGACATTATGGATAGGGTATAAAGTTGGACGAGGATGGACGTTATGTTCTTGATTTACAACCTCCAATCTATGTAACTGTTAGATAGACATTATGGGATAGGGTATGAAGGTGGGAATTTAGTGGACGTATGTCTTATACAACCTCCAATACTATTGTAAAAATGTCAGTTGCGACATTTATGGATAGGGTATAAAAGTCTTGTACTAGAGAGGAGTATGTATTTTATACAACCTTCCAATATAGGGAACACTGTTCGAAGACATTATGGATTAGGTATTTATAACGTTTGGACTAGCTATGGACGTATGTTCTTTATACAACTCACCACACTGACTATGGTATGGTAGAGAGGGGACATTATGGGCATAGGGTATACAGTTGGACTAATGGACGTATGTCTTTATTTTACAACGCCAATACTAATTAACTGTTCAATAGACATTCTGGATAGGTTATTCTAAACGTTTGGACTAGATGGGACATATGTCTTTATACAAACCTCCATACTATGTAACTGTGAGCTAGGAACATTATGGATAGGGTTAGGTGAACTCAAGTGGACGTAGGTCTTTATATCAACCTCCCAATCCTGTGATTAACTGTCGCCAGAATAGACATTATGAGTAGGGCTATAAACTTTTGGACTAGAGTGGACGGTAATTGTTTCTTTAATAACCTCACCAATACTGTGTAATGTTAGATCCACAGTGATGGATGTGAGGGTATAAAGGTTTAGACTCAGGGACTGTTATTTCTTTTATTACAACCTCCCATACTCTGTAATGTTATGTTAGAAATTATGGATAGCGGTATAAACGTTGGATAGATTGGACATATGCTTTCTACACCTTTCCAATACGATGTAACAGTTAGATCGACATATTATGATAGGGTATAAAAGGTATTGACTGTAAGTGGATTTGTATGTCTTTAGACAACCTCCAATACTATGTAAATGTTTGTTAGACATTATGGAGTAGGGTTATAACAGTTGGACTAGATGGCGTAGTTCTTTTAACCAACCTCAATAACTATGTAACTGAGTTAGATAGACATTATGGATAGGGTAGAATAAAGTTGAGACTTGTAGATGGAAGTATGTATTTATACACCTCAATACTATGTTACTGTTCGATAGACATTATGGATAGGGTATGTAAAAGTTGGAATAAGATGGAAGTATGTCTTTAGACAACCTCCAATATATGTAATGGTTAGATATAGACAATTTATGGATAGGGTATAAAAAGTTGGACTGATGCACGTGTGTCTTTATACAACCTCCAATACTATGTAACTGTTAGATAGACATTAATGGTATTAGGCGTATAAAAGTTGGATTAACGTGGACGTATGTCTTTTATACAACTGCAATATAATATGTAAACTGTTAGATAGAATTAGGGATTAGGGTATAAGGTGGACTAAGTGACGCGAGGGTCTTTATACAACATCCTAATACTATGTAAGTTAGATAGACATTATGGATAGGGTATAAGGTTTGGACTAAGTGGAGTAGGTCTTTATTACACCCTCCCAGACTTTGGTAAAAATGCTAGATGACATTATGGATCGGGTATAAAGGTTGGAACTTATAAGTGAACGTTATGTCTGTATACCAGACTCCAATACTTGTTGTAACTGTTAGATTAGGACTTTCTTCTATAGGGTATAACGGTTGGACTAGATGGACCCGGATGTCTTTATTACCAACCTACAATACTGTTAGTAATGTAGCTACGATATTATTGGATAGGGTTCTAAAAGTTGGACTAGCTGGGACGTATGTCTTTAGACCACCTCCACTACTATTCCACCTGTAGCTAGACCTTTATGGCTCGGGTATATTAACGTTGCGACTAGATGGGAGTGTGTCTTATCCAACCTCCCCTCCTCTGTACTGGCGTCTAGGACATTGGATTAGGGTATAAAAGATGGACTAAGTGGACGTAGTCTTTCTTCCCCCTTCCCCCCCTCCTCGTCCCTTGTTGTTTCTCGCACTATTCTGGCGCGGGTCTTCCGGTTGGGCCCTCCGTGGCCGTCGGTCTTATCCCCCCCCTTCCCCTATATGTCAACGGTTGCTCGGCCATTAGGGGCTAGGGTTTATAACGGTTGGATCTCCGTGGCGTAGGTCTTTATTCCCCCCCCCTCCCCCCCTCTCCTGTCACTGTAGCTCGCCCTTCTGGTTATCGGGTTCCCGGTGGGCTCGTGGTCGTTGTCTTTCTACCCCCTCCCCTCCCGGTGTCCTCAGTTAGATTCTATCGGTATTTCTAGGGTATCCCAGGTTGGCCTCGCTGGCGGTCGGTTTTCTCCCCCCTCCTCAGGTGTGTCCTTGCCTCGCTCGCTCTTCTGGCTATCTGCGTGGGTTCACTTTGTTTGCACTTTAACACTTTATCCTTGCACAAGGACCACTTTATATTGACTATTAGATCCCAATCAATAACGTTACTTTCTGATGTTTAGGGGCATGGCTGTGCCTGTATTCATACACGTCCATCTAGTACAAACTTTAATAGTAAACCCATCCATAATGTTAACTACAGTTACATAGTATTGGAGGTTGTATAAGACATACGTCCATCTAGTCCAACTTTTTATACCCTATCCATGTTTAGTGTCGCTAACAGTTACATAGTATTGGAGGTTGTATAAAAGACATACGTCCATCTCGTAGTCCAACTTTATACCCTATCCATAATGTCTATCTCAACAGTTACATAGTATGGAGTTGTATAAGACATACGTCCCATCTAGTCACTTTTATACCCTATCCATAATGTTAACTACAGTATACAATATTGGAGGTTGTATAAGACCAACGTCACTTAGGCCCAACCTTTATAAACCCTCATAATGTCTATCTACAGTTACCATATATTGGAGGTTGTATAAAGACATATATCCATCTAGTCCAACAATTTATCCCCATATCCATAATGTCTACATAACAGTTAAGGGTAAAGTATATTGGAGGTTGGTATAAAGACATACGTCCACTATCCAACCTTTATATATCACCCTATCCTACTAAAATGTTCTATCTAGAGTAACATAGTATTGGAGGTTAAAAAGACATACGTCCATCTAGTCCAACGTTATACCCTACCCATAATGTCTTCTAACAGTTACATAGTAATTGGAGTTGTATAAGACAGTTCCATCTAGTCAAACTTTTAACCTCATCCATAAATGTGTTATCTAACAGTTATATACAGTATTGGAGGTTGATAAAGACCTCATCCATTAGTCCCACCTTATACCTCATCCATAATGTCATAAATCTAACAGTTTACATATTATTGGAGGTTGTAAATAAGACATAACGTCCATCTAGTCCAACTTTTTATACCCTATCCATTCTAGTCTAACGAACTAGTATTGGAGTTGTATAAAGACTACGTCCATCTAGTCCAAACTTTATACCCTATCCATAATGTCTATCTAACAGTTCCTAGTATTGGAAGGTTGTATAAAAGACATACGCCCATCTAGTACAGAACTTTATACCCTATCCATAATGTCTAACTAACAGTTACTTTAGTATTGGGGTTTATAAGACAGTACGTCCACTTAGTCCAACTTTATTAACCAACCTATCCATATGTCTATCTAACAGTTACATATAGTCGGAGTTGTATAAAGCCTCATCATCTCGTACCAACTTTTAATACCCTAATCCATATGTCTATCTAACAGTACAATGAGAGTAGAGAGTTGTATAAAGAACTACGTCCCTTGTCCAACCTTTATACCCTATACCATAATGTCTATCACAGTTAATAAGTATTGGAGGTTGTATAAAGACATACGTCCTTAGTCCAAAAAACAAACACAAACATACAACACGCATTACGATAGTCAAAAACTATTGCGAACAAAAAACCACACAACAGCAAGAAAAATACACCCAAACAGTCCACCTTTATATACCCTATCCATAATGTCATCTAACAGTTCCACAGTAGATGGAAGTCTATCTATAAAGACTCGTCCACTAGTCCAACTTTTACCCTATCCATAATGTCTATCTCACAGTTACATCTTATTTGAGGTTTGTATAAAGACATACGTCCTCTAGTCCAACTTTTATACCCTATCCATAATGTCTATCTAAACAGTTTTACATAGTATTGGAGGTTGTATAAAGACATACGTCCATCTAGTCCAAACTTTATACCTATCCATAATGCTATCTAACAGTTTACATAGTATTGAGGTTGTATAAAGACAACGTCCATCTAGTCCAACCTTTTAATACCCTATCCATAATGTCTAACTAACAGTTACATGTATTGGAGGTTGTATAAGACATACGTCCATCTAGTCCACTTTATACCCTATCCATAAGGTCTATCTAACAGTTTACATAGTTTAGTTGTATAAAGACATACGTCCATCTAGTCCAACTTTTACCCTATCCATAATGTCTACTAACAGTTAACATATAATTGGGGTTGTATAAAGACATACGCCATCTAGTCCACACTTTTAACCTAATCCATAATGATCTTCTAACAGTTCTATATATTGGAGGTTGTATAAGACATACTTCCACTTAGTCCACCTTTATACCCTATCCATAATGTCTATCTAACATTCATAGTATTGGAGGTTGTATAAAGACATCGATTATCCCCACTTTTATACCCTATCCATAATGTCTCTCTAACAGTTAACATACGTATTGGAGGTTGTATAAAACATACGTCCGACTAGTCCAACTTTATACCCTATCCATAATGTCTATCACAGTTACCATAGTATTGGAGGTTGTTAAAGACTAACGCCCATCTAGTCCAACTTTTATACCCTATCCATAATGTCCTAACTAACAGTTACGTAGTATTGGAGTTGATATAAAGACCATACGTCCCTCTAGTCCAACCTTTTATACCCTATCCCATATGTCTATCTAACAGTTACACTAGTATGGAGGTTGTATAAGACATACGTTCCATCTAGTCCAACTTTTATAACCCTATCCATAATGTCTATCTAACAGTAACATAGTATTGAAGTTGTATAAAGACATACGTCCATCTAGTCCAAACTTTATACCCTATCCATAATGTCTAACTAACAGTTCATAGATGAGGTTGTATAAAGACATACGTCCGCACCACTTAGTCCAACCTTTATACCCTATCCATAATGTCTAAACTAACAGTTACAATAGTATTGGAGGTTGTATAAAGACATACGTCCATGTAGTCCCAACCTTTATACTACCCTATCCATAATGTCTACTAACAGTTAATAGTAATTGGGGAGTTGTTAATAACATACGTCCATTCCCTTAGTCCCACTTTATATACCCTTCCCTAAAGTCGTCTAACAGTTACACAGTATTGGGGTTGTAAAAAGACCTACGTCCATCTAGTCCAACCTTTATACTCCCTATCCATAATTCTAACTAACAGTTCATAGTATTGAGGTGTATAAAGACATACGTCCACTTAGTCCAACCTTTATACCCTAATCCTAATGTCTATCTAACAGTTACATAGTAATTGGAGGTTGTATAAAGACATACGTCCATCTAGTCCAAACTTTTAACCCTATCCATAATGTCTATCTAACATTTACAAGTATTGGAGGTTGTATAAGACATACGTCCTCTAGTCCAACTTTTATACCCTATCCATATGCTATCTAACAGTTACACAGTATTGGAGGTTGTAAAGAACATACGTCCACTCTAGTCCAAACTTTATAACCCTATCCATAAGTCTAACTAACAGTTAACAGTTTGATAAGGTTATAGACTACGTCCTCGTTTCAAACCTTTATAAATCCCCTATCCATAAGGGTATACTGATTTTTACCCTATATATGAATATCCGGTAACCACAGATATGGATAATATCCATTTGGGGCCCTTTTGCAGGGCCATAATTTAGGGGCCCCTTTTTTATTAAATATAGTGTATAGACTATAATTGTTACTGCTTTGCAAGCTGGGGTCCCCCCAAGAAATTTTTTATTTTTCCTGGGCCCCTCGGCATTTTGCCTAGGGTTGTCCTTGTGGATAATCCTGCTCTGGTAAACCGCATGGTCCAATTATTCCTCCGATCCGGATTTGCCAATCTTTCCAAACGATTGACATCGATCGATAGAAAACCCACCGGTAATGGAAATAAATCCATAAGGAATTTTAGGATGTAGTTATGTATTGGGAAACAGAAGGTAAGGCAATGGTGTAAAAATGGCGTGTCTGTTAGGAAGGACAGATGCGAGAGGTCAGAACAATTAACGTCCCTTGTTAAACTCCAATGTTTTTCACTTATTAACATCTTTACTTTGGATGACCCTTGCATTTTGACCTTCATTCAGAGCACACCTCAGTTACTGTCCGAGTGGCAACACACCCCTGTTTTCCATGTCACCACCTGATGATAGTCAACACACTGGTAACAGACAATCTAGCTCATTTACGTTTCAGAGTCATTGGAGGGAATTACTTATTTTTTGCTGCCTCTGCATTATTACATTAGTTATTTGATGTCACGACAATTGTGAGTTCATTTCCATACTATCAAGGGGCTGGGTGATCATTTTCTTCTATGGAAATTACAATAATAGAAGTTTTATATGGATGCTGACAAAATATACAACAAAGAAAAAAGATGGATTAAAATGTAACATTTTCAAAATCACAAGGGACCCCATTCGATATACCTAGTGTCCGTCCTGGTGTATAGAGTCCCAAATATCCTATTCCTAAATAGTATAGAGTAAACATTACGATAGAGGGTTTTTTATATTGACATCTTTTTTCTTGAGTAATATGTTTGTTTCCATGGGGAAAATACATGTTTTGATTGTAAGTGAACTATCGCAGGCACTTTGAGCGTCTGACGGGCTCCAGTGTCTCTGATCTGTGACGTGACGGCTCTTTTGTCTTGCGTTTGTTAACGTCGGGGCTTCATTTCTGTTGCGCTGCCTAGCTCTGTGTGGTGTTTAAAGCGTGCTCTATTTTTTGCACATTAGTGAGCGTGTTTCACTCTTTGTTTTGCACTTTAACAACTTTATTACATAAATAGCTTGCACAAGGACGCCCTTTATATTGACTATTAGATCCGCAATCAATCACATTACTTTCTGCATGTTTAGGGGCCATGGCTGTTCTATTGGTGGTGGGGTGTGATGTTTCTGGGCATGAGCCTGTGTCCATTTGGGGTGTGGGTGTGCATGTTAGACAGGGCATGGGCTATGGCTGCCATTTGGGGTGTGGGTAGATGTAAGGCATGCTGTTGTCTTTGGTGGAGATTTGGGGCATGGCTGTGCCATTTGGGGTGTTGGGTTGATGTTTAAGGGGGGATGGCTGTGCCATTTGGGGTGTGGGTATGATGTTAGGGGCATGGCTGTGCCATTTGGGGTGTGGGTGTGATGTTTAGAGGCATGGCTGTGCCATTTGGGGTGTGGGTGTGTGTTTAGTAAGGGAGGGCATGGCTGTGTGCCATTTGGGTGTTGGGGTGTGATGTTTTTAGGAGGTCATTGCTTTGCCATTTGGGGTGTGGGTATATGTTTAGGGGCATGGCTTTGCCATTTTGGGGTGGGGTGTGATGTTTAGGGGGCATGGCTGTGCGCATTGGGGTGGGGTGTGATGGGGGGGCTTATTTGGGTTGTATGTTTAGAGGGGCCCCCCAATGGCTAGGTGCCATTTTGTGGGTGTGGGTGTATGTAGTAGGGGCATGGCTGTGCCCTATTGGGGTGTGGGTGAGATGTTTAGGGCATGGCCTGTGCCATTTGGGTGGGGTGTGTGGTGATGGTGGCATGGTTGGGGTTATAGGGGGCAATGGCGTGTGCCATTTTGGGTGGTGGTATGGTTGATTTTAGGGGATGCTCTGTGCCATTTGGGGTGTGGGTGTGATGGTTTAGAGGGATGGGCATGGGTGCCATTTGCGGTGTTGGGTATGATGTTTCGGGGCATGGCTGTTGCCATTTTGGGTGGTGTGGGTAATGATTTTTAAGGGGGCCATTGCTGTGCCATTTTGGGGTGTGGGTTGAGTGCTTTTAGTCAGGCATGTTCTTGTGCTTTCTAGTTTTTTGCGGGCGGGGCCGTATTCTGGTCCATTGGGTGTGGGTTGATTTTTAGGGGCATGGCTGGTGCCATTTGGGTGTGGGTAGGATGTTTAGGAGTGGGCATGGCTGTGCCATTTGGGGTGTGGGTGATGTTTAGGGCAGGGCTGTGCCATTTGGGTGTGGGTGTGATGTTTGTTAGGGATGGGCTCATTGGGTGTGGTTAGGTAGGCCGATTTGGGGTGTTGGTTGGTTTAGTGCATGGTGTCCTTGGGTTTGATGTGGGGATAGGTGTGGTTTGGTGTTTGGGGGGCATACCTGTGCTGTGTTGGGGTGCCGTGGCCAGATGTTGTGGCGGGGCACGTGAATAGTTTTTTTATGGGGGGGTGACCCAAATATATGGGGCATGGCAGTTACTTTTGGGGAGTGGCCTTGATGTTTGTGGGTTAGTATCTGGGGGCGTGGTCACATTCCAGGAAGCTCTGCTTTCAATTGTTAGCATGACACAACCGCAAATGGATTGATATCAACCGAGTAACATAGTTCCATTCAATACTGTATTTTGCTTGTGCAACAGGGGCTCGGTCCAAATCTGGTGGGGGCAGGAGCTTTGAAAACGGGAAGGGACAGGAGACGACAGAACCTTCAATATACAAACCGTTTCATTCTACAAAACTGGCAAGGGTTATTTCCATCGTAAAAATGGTGGTATTTTGCCCCAACCAATCAGATTGTAGGCTTCTATCCAAATGTTTAATAAAATCTGATTGGTTGGGAACCATTTTAAATAAGATAATTTCTTCCTGGAGGTTTTTTGGCTTTTGTTTATGACCTGGCAAAAGATTCGGGCATCATCTGTTACCTTAATTTTTCCACTTCCTCCCAGGCCCTTCAGTAGCGTGGACGTTCGGGATGGGGAGCTTGACTGTTTAATATGAGATGGTAGTAATATATTCCCAGGCTTTACACTGGGTTTCCCAATAAAATCTATCTAATGTTGTGCTTTCTCCTCTCCCGTATACTCCATAGACCCACAGCGAGATGAAATGTTATTGGGAGAGTTTTGGAGCGTTCCTGTATTTTGGACACACATCCATGGTAAGACTGACTTTAATAAAGATCCCCTAGTGTTTACCACCCTTAAATTTATCATGGACATTATCATTTAAAGGTAACGGATTGACGGGGAGATTCAGTACGTGTGTTAACTTCCCGCCATGCAATTCCACCTAAACCATATTACGCCAGACGTAGATGAAATTGTGTCTGGTATTGCATTGGTTGGATGCGTAAAAGGTAAGAAGCTCCGGTTACCCCGGTTAAAGTCCAATCAGAGGCCTGATCAGTTACCAAGGTAGCCCTGAACTGAACCATAGGGTTTTTGTTTCGGACGCACTGCGCTGTTTTCACAAACATAATAACACAATGGCAAGTGCGCCCTACTTCCTTGTAATAACCCGTTAACCTGATATTACTGTCGGGTAACGTGGGTTTTTACACGGAATTTTGACCATATTGAATGTCCGTGGTAAAGTTAAAATCCAGTCAATAAAATCACGGTTTCCTCCGCCTTTCACCTTTCACATAGTTTTTTCGCCTGTTAGAGTTTTAACTGGTCCTTATTATGATTGTAATAAATCCACATGGTGCGTGGCAGTGCCCTGTTCTATGTATTTAGTCCGCATAATTCATCGGGCCATGCCCCAAGATGCACACCGCTCGCTGGTCTGGGTTTAAGAAGAAGTTTAAGTCACGCTCAAACCGAATTCTCATATCGATGTTATATCAGTTAGCCGTGACTTAAACTCCTTCATTATAGAGAGCGGTACCTGTGCTCTCAGTACAAATCGCTACTAAGGGGCAGAGACCGATAGTGCGTATCTGTAAGCGATGTGTCCCAGTTCGCTTTCATATTCCTTTTTCTAGACATTTCTGCTGGGCTGCTTTTTATTCACGGTTCTTTATAATAGAGTGAGATATCATAGCCAAATCTCAATTCCATTTTATTCTCATTCTGTTAATGCGACATGTAGGTGAGATGGAAGACAGTGCCAGAATGGTAGAACTTTAAAGGATTTCTTCAGCCCCAAAAAAAGGAAGTAGTCAATAGTTATAAACTATAATACTATAATATAATGTAAACATTAATGTAACCATACATTGTCCATTCCATCATCCCCCTGCCTGGCCCTCTCTTGATTGCAGGCATATTGATGGTTTTCTCCTATATTCTTCATTATATTACTACAGTGTCAGCTGTGTAATTAGTAGTGATACCGATATCACTTCTATACCTACCCTGTATGGATTTTTGCCCAAAGGGGTTAGGTTTAAAAATAATGCATCTTGACTGTAACTTAAAGGGATATTAGAGGTTCACCTTGGAGTTCCATGCCCTTTATAAAGGTACTCGGCCTGCTGGCCTCGTGCTTTTAATATGGTCACGGAACTCCTCGTGACTTTCCCTAATATCCTTAATAATTTACAGTTGGGGGTACATTATTCACATAATATAACGTTTCCTGGACCTACACAAACTGATCATTTTGCGATAGATTTTTATAACATTTTTAATCACTGTGGAGCAACTAAACAATATACTAGAAAATCAGTCACTCGCCCTATCCCACCGTAATCTAAAAATAATTGATATCAAACATATATACCCTCACACACTCACGGAAATGTTCCCTTTATAGGTTATTATATACAATGAGATTTAGTTTTAGCCCTCTATGATTTAGCATTCGTCTGATTGGTGAATTATTTCATATATAAAACTATTCTTTCCAACCCTAACCCTTACCGATGGTATGAAAAAGCCACATGGTGCGGTGGCAGTGCCCTGTTCTATGGTATATTAGTCCCATAATTCTAAATCAGGGCCCATGCCCCAGATGCCACACCGCTCCTGGTCTTGAGGTTTAAGGTCACGCTAAACCGTGTCATATCCTATCGCTGTTTAGATCAGTTAGCGTGACTTAAACTCCTTCATAGTGGGCGCTGCTTGGCTAATGTAAACCGCTCAGGCCGCTACAGCATATATTGCTAAAGAGCCATTCTATTGCGGCAACTTTAAACATCAGCTGTAGGCACTTCAGGGAGCCGCTAATTGGCCTATAGTCATGCGCGGCTTATTGCCGCCTGGTTGCCCCATGCGTCTCTCTGTGCAAATCGGGCTGTCTGGTATTTCTAGCTCTGTGGATATCTTTGATAGAATAAACTTTACTGATCCGTTGTCTTGTCTTTCCTTTGAGATTGAAAACCCAGAAGCCGGAACGGACCAGGATGTTCTTGAATGGTGAAGTGAGTAAACAGAACATTATGTCTAATCATTTCCATTTTCCACATTCCTCCCTTCCCTAATTGACATTCACTGGAATGGTAAATCCCTCCCCGTGGAAAGAAAAGACTTTCGGGGCGATTGTATCGACAACGCAAACTCTTTGGTTTACGTCTTAAGAAGTCAGTTACCTTACCCAACCCGTGTACCAAGGATGAATGTTACTAAGACATAACTAACTGTGGTTGGGAACGATACGAAAAGTTGTGTCGCTGTTAACCACCGCAAAGCTATGGTGCCCGAGCCGATAACGGCTCTTTAAGACGTAAACTTTAACCCCAGCAGACAGTGTTAAAGTTCCGGAATGGGAACCCCATTCACTATGCACCGAGAGCGTTAATCGCTAATGCAATCGCCTAGGTGAAGCACTGAAGCGGTAACTGGGCTCTCGGTACACAATAGCCCCTAACTAAGGGAGAGACAGGATAGTGGCGTCTGTATCGGATGTGTCCATTTTCGCTTCATATTCCTTTCTAGAACTTCTGAGCTTTTTATTCTACGGTTATTTATAGAGTTGAAGAATATCATAGACCCAACATCTCAATTCCATTTTTTATTCTCTTCTTAATGCGACATGTTAGGTAAGATGGAAAGACAGTCCAAATGGGAAGTTTTAACGGATTCTTCCCCCAAAAATGAGTAAGTATAATTTATAAACTAATACTAATACTAATATAAATGTACAGTATGTAATCCAGTGACATGGTCCATTCCATATCATCCCCCTTGCAGGAATATTATGGTTATCTCTACCACATTTTTTTTTCTATACTAAAGGAATATTTTTAATACTCCTGAAGGAAAGGGAGCATTCCACCAAAAATAATTTTTTTACACCGAGTTCCCCGTCCGTAATGACCCTCAATGCATGGTAGAAAAAACCACGATTCTAAGTGCAAGTTCCATCTCCAGCTACCTGCTCCCCCCTTCCCTCCTGTCATCATTCACTTTACCTCATGTCACACACCGTCCCTTAGTCATGGGAACAATGACTTTTCGAACATATACCTGTTGTTTAAATCACAATCCACATTTGAGGTAAGATGCCGCACCACCAATATTTCCAGCTTTCCAGCTCCATTCTAAGCGTTACTGGATGCACTGTGTGTGTGTGTATGAGTTTTTTTCTGGAAGTCCCAAAACTGGAGCAGGCTGACTTGGGCGCCCAAGAAAGCCGCCGATGGGCTGAAAGTTCCCTACTCTTCCGACGAGGGAGGGGGAGTTCCTTGTATCTGCATGAGCACTCATAGTTTGCTTGGAACAGGCTCGAACAGAGAGGAGGGGAATTTGGTTGTTGTGAGTCATACCCTCCTAGTCAGTCAATAGGGGAACTAACAGGAGAATTGAATGGCAGTTACCTACAGAGATTAACAGGGCAGGGTAAGAGCTTTAAAAACTATTTTTTATGGACCTTTCTTTTCTTTTGAGACTGGACACCACCTTTAATGAAATCTTCAAGAATCCTGGAACTTGGAAACGATGACAAAGTAAGTAGAAAGGAAAAAAAAACTCCATATCTAAGGTCCCATATATATCTATAGTATTAAATACACCACACCAGCAAGCGTTTGAATTAGGTTAACTCGGATAGAAAGCTCGTATTTATTTGGCATTAACATATTTTATTGTTACCCCTTTTCCATAATGACACGTTTTTCTGAATGGAATTTCTCTAAACGCTCATTTCAAATTCTCTTCTCCTTAAGGAATACAAGCAGCGGAAGCATCGGACTTCCAAAACAAAGTAAGTATAAAGGACGAAATATTTAGAACAATTAGTCACTTTTTATATTCAGATTTGCTTCAAAACAAAAACACATAATATCAAAATATATCTATACAGATATTATTATACATTAAAAAATTTAAACAGCAACAAGCCGTAATAAATAGTGACTAGTTAAACCATCCTTATTATAATGAAATGATGGTTTATATAGAAAATGGAACTTTTTTTTTCTTTCAGTTTTCATGAAATCAAAGAGTTCGGGCAAGGTCCGTCATTGATCGTTTCAATCTAGAAAATTCATCTTAAGTTTAAATTTACAATACATTGGTCTCCAGGTTATTTGTTTTCACACTGTTCAAGGCTTTATTAGAAACCTTTTGTACTGATTCACAGGGGGTAAGACTGACTTTATCCTACTTAGATTCTTTATGTGCATTGGGGAAGGGTGTTAACATGCGGTGGCCCCTTTGGGGGTGTGGGTGTGAGTTTGGGGCCGTGGGATATTGGCGCTTGTGGGGTGTGAGTCTGAATGTGTGTGTTTTGGGGGGAGCGGGTTTTTGTTGAAGGTGCATAGCCTGTGATGTTTGGGGCGTGGCCATGATGTATGGGGCGGGCCGTAATAGTTTTTTGGGGGGGAGTGACCACAATATATGGGGCATGGCAGTTATCTTTGGGGGAGTGGCCTTGATGTTTGTGGGTTAGTATCTGGGGGCGTGGTCACATTCCAGGACTCTGCTTTCAATTTGTTAGCATGACACAACCGCAAAATGCAAATGTGATTGATATCACCGATAGTAACATAGTTCCATCAATACTGTATTTGCTTGGCAAAGGGGCTCGGCCAATCTGGTGGGGGCGGAGCTTAAAACGGGAGGAGACAGGAGACGACAGAACCTTTCAATATACAAACCGTTTCATTCTACAAACTGGCAGGGTTATTCCATCGATAAAAATGGTGGTAATTTTGCCCCAACCAATCAGATGTTATGTTTCAAATGTTAAATAAAATCTGATTGGTTGGGGCACCATTTTAACGATAAGAACTTTGATGGAATTTCCCTGGGGGTTTTGCTTTTGTTTATGAACCTGGCAAAATCAGGGCATCATCTGTACCGTCATTTCCACTTCCTCCAGTCCTCTCAGTAGGTGGGACGGTCTGGATGGAGAGATGGACTGTTTAATATGGAGATGGTAGGAATAATATGTCCCAGGTTACATACGGGTTTCCCATAGAAATCTAATTGTGGCTTTCTCATCTCCACGTATAGCCTCCATAGACCCAGCGAGATGAACTGTATGGGGAAAGTGTTGGCAGCGTCCTGTTATTGGACACACAGCCATGGTAAGACTGACTTTAATAAGATCTCCTGTGTTACCTTATCATATTATCCTGGACATTACATTTAAAGGGACGGATTGATCGGGGAATAGGACGGTTGTTACTCTGTCCCCCATGCAATTCCACACGTAAACCAGATACGCCAGACGTAAATGAGATTGTGTCGGTATTGCATTGTGGTTGCGTAAAGGTAGAAAGCTCCGGTTACCCCGGTTAAAGTCCCCTACCGAGGCCTGATATTGTTACAAGGTAGCACTGAACTGAACCATAGAGGTTTTGTTTCGACGCACTGCGCTGGTTTTCAAAAACTATAAAAATGGGCAGTGCTGCCCTAGCAGTGAGTCCGGTGTGGCTGGGATGGACAGCATCGTGTAACCTGATATACGAGGGATCGGGTTAAGCGGGGATTTAACAGCGGGGATTTTGTGACCATAGTTGAAATGTCCGTAAAGGGGTGAATAGTTTAAATCACGTAGTCCAATAAAATACACGGTTCCTGGCCTCCTTTCACACACTAGTTTCGGGAAGTCCCCTGTTCAAGTTTTAACTGGTCCGTAGTCGATGGGGTAAAAAAGTCCCAGTGGTGGCATGGCAAAGTGCCCTGTGTCTATGGTATGGAGTTAGTCCCATAAATGTCTATTCTGGGCCATGCACCAAGATGCACACCAGGCTCCTAAGGTCTGGGAGTTTAAAGGTCACAACTAACCGATGTAGGCTATCGATGTTTAAGGGGGGAAGGAGGGGGGGGGGGGGGGGGAATCAGGGGGGGGGGGGAAAGGGGGCGTTAGCGTGACTAACATCCATTCGATTCATAGACAAGACAGTGCTGGCCTCTCTCGGAATACAAGAGGGGGGCAGGGGGGGGGGGGTCAATCCCTGTCGGCGTGGAAGGTTATAGACAGGGGATAGTGGTCGGGTCTGTAGCAGGAGGTGTGTCGCAGTCGCTGTCATATTTCCTGTTCGTAAAGAACATCTGGCGGTGGTGGCTTTTATTTGACGTATTTATAGAGTGGACTGAATGAAGGGTCAAGAAATAGACCAAATCTGCAATTCCATTTAATTGCTACGTTCACTGCGACGGTGTGAGGATGGAAGATGAAAGGGGCAGTCCGAAAGGTTGTGGGAGGAACTTAGAGAGAGGGATTCTTCGACCCCGGAAAAAGGAAGAAAAATAAAGGTAATGGGGTAGAAAAACTATTAATAATAGAAATGTGGAACATGAGAATATAACCAGTGAGCATTGGTCTGCTGGATCCATCATCATAACATCGCCCGGCTAGCCAAAAAGTCGTCTGTTGCAGAATAGGGTTGATGGTAATTCTCTATGGATTCTATTTCAAAAAATTATATTCCTGGGACAGTGTGTCAGGAGTGGTGGTGACATGATTTAGTAAGTTGATACATTATAACTTCTATACCTACCCCTGTGAGTGGATTGTCATGAGGGAGACTGGAATTATAAAAGCCTTGATAATCTTGGCGTTCCAGAGGAGAAGGAAACCAGAAAGGGGCCACAAAGGGTGTAGGTTAGTAGAGTGTTATACTGTCGTCACTTAACTAAGTCTACACGACTGTACACTTTAGTAATAAAGGGATAGAGATATATATGTAGGAGCGCATCAATATGACTTGCAAATGAAATAGTCAACCTTAGGTAGACTGGTAAGAATGTTAAAGGGATATTAAGGTCAAGCCTTGGAGGTCCTGATGCCCTGTATAAAACGGTACTCGGCGCTGCGGCCAGGGGGCTCGTTCTTTTATATTGTCACGGAACTCCTCGCTGACTTCAATATCCTTATAACTTAGCAGTTGGGGGGTACATATTCCGACTATCAACGATTCCTGGGACCTAAACAACGGATCATTGCGATGCATTTTTTACATGTATGGTCATCTGGGAGAAACTAACAATATACAGAGAAATACAGCACTGCCCGCCCACACGTTCCTAAACATATTGAGCTCAACATATGTACCCTGGCCCATATGCACGGACAATGTTTCCTTTATAGATGTTTGCATGTAATAGCAATGGGAATTTTGTAACCTCCTCATGGATTTACGATTCTTTCTGATTGGGTGAGTATTTCATTAAAACTATTCATTTCCAAACCTGAACCTTACCGCATGGGTATAAACCACTGGTCATGGATAGTGCCATCTGTTAAAACTATGTAGTATTAGATCCCATACTTCTATCAGGCCAGGGCACCACAGATGCACAACCGCCTCAATGTTCTGGAGTTTAAGATCACGCTAACCGGATGCTCATCGATGTGCTAATCAAGGTAGCGAGACCTTAACTCCTGTCCTAGTGGGCAGCTGCTTGGTAAGCGAAGTTTTAGCACCGCGGGGGTGGCGCAGCCCGCCGAAGACGATATATGGCGAAGCGCCATCTGCGCATTCTAAATGCATCAGGCTATGGTAAAGTGCGGCGTAATGCGCGAGCCGCTATGGTTCATATAGGCATGTGCCGGGGCATTATTGGGGGCGCCGGGAAATAATGCCCATAGCTCTCTCTCGGTGCAGGCTTGTCTGTATTTCTAGCTCTGTGGGAGTATCGTTGTATGGAATAAAACATTACTGAGTGCCGTTTTCGTTTCCGCTGTAGAGTGTGAATACCCAGAAGCCGACTGGCCAGAGAATGGTTTTCTTGATGATGGTGACGGTGAGTCGAGAAAAGAAACATTAGGGGGCTAATCAGTGTCGCATCTTTCCGGACTATGTTCCCCCTTTCTATTGGACATTCACGATGGTAACTTCCCTCCTGGAAAGATGAAGCACTTTAGGGCGATGTTAGGTCGAAGAACCGCAAACAGGCGTGTTTCACGTCTTAAGTCACTGTTACCCCGTGTGCCAAGGATGAATGTGACTAGACATAACTACGGTGGTTTGGGACGAGTACGCAAAGTGTTGTGTCGCTGGTACCAAACCGGACAAGCAATGGTGCCAAACAGCCGCTTAACGTCTACATTTTAATACGTAACTTTAGGACTGCCAGCAGTGACAGTGTAAAGTTCCAGAATGGGAAGAAAAAGACCAAACAAACAGTCAGCAAAGGTTTATTAAAAATTCAAAGCCGGAAGAACCTAATTATCGGGCATCAATGCATCGGCCTAGGGGGTGGAAGCATAAGAAGCGGTACTAGGCATCGTCGGTAACATTCGCGCCTAGACTGCCAGGGCAGAGGGCAAACAAGGATAGTGCGGTCTGTAGCGATGTGGTCCAGGTTTCGCGAAATCATATGTCCTTGTCAGAACATGTCTGATGACTTTTTATCGTACGGGTTAATATAATATAGAGTGAGGAAAAAAAAGATCATAGAACCGAAATCTCAATTCCCTTTTATTTGCTCTTGAATGCGACTGAGGTGAAGAGGTGAATACAGTCCAAAATGTGTAATTTAAAGGATTCTTCCACCCCAAAAAGGAAGTAGTCAGTTTATAAACTATATCATAATCATATAATGTAACAGTATGTAACCAGTAACCTGGTCCATTCCTATCAATCCCCCTTGCAGGAATATGGATGGTTTCGCTACAGTGTTTGGTTTCTCATACTAGAGGAGATATTTTTTAGATACTCCTCAAGGGCATGGGTGGGTTCCACCGCCCAACATATTTTTTTTAACACACGATTCCACCAACCTTCCGTTACTGACCCTAGAAATGCGTGGTAGACAAAACCACCCGCATTTAGTTCTAGTTCCTCTCCCAGGCAATACCGCCACTCAACCCCCGCTTCCTCCTGTCATATTCAGGGTTCATACTTTAGCCCGTAATGCAATGTCACCACAGTCCCCAATTAGCATTGACAATGACTTTTCCAGAACATATACCTGTTGTTAAATGTCACATTGGTAGCATCATGTGGGTGTAGGGATGCCCCAACGGGCAACAATAAAAGTCCCTCAGGGCTGCCATTCTAGGCAGGTTTACTGACGCACTGTGTGTGTGTGGAGGGGAGAGAGTTTTTTCTTGAAGTCCAAACTTGAGCATGCTGATATGGCTGCCAATGAAAGCCGCCTGATTGGCTGAAAGTTCCTACTCTTCCTGGAAGGTAGGGGGGTTACGTGATCTGCAGATGACTGGCACGCATCGGTTTTAGTCTTGTACAACAGGCTCGGACCCAGAGGAGGTGCCGGTGGGAACTTATGGTTGTTGTGAGTCATACAGGTACCCCTCGGCGTAGGTCCGTCAGTGAGGGGGGAGGAACGTAACGCTGCATGGAATGCAAGTTACACAAGATGGGTAACATAAGTACAGGTAGTGAGCTTTAAAACGTAGATATATTTGTTTTTTAATAATAAGGACCTGTCTTTGTCTTAGAGAGCGGGGGGACACGCGGGAGCGGCTTAATGAAGAAGATGCCTATCAAATGCTGGAAATTGAAACTGAGTGACAAAAGTAGAGTGAAGCGGAAGAATAAAAAACACTACAGGTAGTCTAGGTGTCCCCTGGAACTCTATATATATGTATAGATAGAACCACCAGCAAGCGTCTGAGGAGAGGAGTTAAAGTCAGATAAAGAAGCTCGAATATAAAGGGGGGGGTTATTTGGAATTACATTTTACATTGTTGTACTCGTTGGCCTAATGACACGTTTTTCTAAGAGAGGAATGAGAAATATCTCTAAAGATCGGGCATTTGGCACTTCATCTTCTCCTTAAGGCGCAATAACAAGCATCGGAAGGGCGATGCGGACGTTCCAGAACACACAGTCAGTAGTAATGGAAAGAGGCGCGATTGTAGTGAACGTATTAGTAAAGGGCTTTTATTCAGATTTAAATGCGAAATCAAAAACAAAAAACAAATATAATACGAAATATAATCTGGGATGGCGAGTATATGATGTTACAATTCAAAAAAAAGCACATACACTTGACGTAATAGACGATTCAACCACCTTGAGGGTTAAGTGAATGGGAAAATGAATGGTGTATGTCTATAAATGAGAACGTTTTTTTGTGTTCTTCAGGAAATCAAGGAGGTTCTGGGGAATTCCCCGTCACATGGATACCGTTTCAATAGAGAAAGTCAGTCAGTAAGTTAAATAGACAATTAATTACTTGGATCTTCACAGAAAGGTCTTTGGGTGTGAAGTTTCAGTGGAAAAAAAGAAGAGCATTTTATGAAGAACCACACTTTTGGTAATAGAGTTGGGTGCCTACAGGGGGGTAGAGAGCTGACCCATTTTATCGCCAGACCTTAGTTCATGGGTATGGTGCATTGAACTGAAAGTCATCATCAAGCGCGTGCGGCGGGGGAGAGTTAATTCTGTGCTCTGGGTATTATTATGTGCTTGGGGGTAATATAGGTTTTACTTGTCCTTTAAGAAACACCAACAGTTAACCAGGGCGAGAACTGGCTTGAGATTTTATAGAATACGGATAAAAATGCCTGTAAGGTTTGTCGTTCATGCCAGGGGTCACGGTCTAAAGGGGGGGGTGGCTAGGGCTATAATAAGTATCCTAAGCCAGGGCAGAACGGATTTTACTTCTATGCGGGGTCATGGCAGGTCACAGTGTATATCTATAATATTCATCCGGGAGGGGGTCGGGACGGGGTATAGGAAAAGTCTGTAAGAATTGCATAGCATGGAATCATGTCATATCAATATAAAAGGGGGGGGGGAAATTTCTAGCATGCACAGAGGACGTGATAGGGGCTGTAATTCAAGAAATCATCCGAGGTCACGTTAGTCTGGGGGTAAATTTGGTTCAGTAAGTAAAGCCAAGGTCACGGCTGGTATTAGTCTGTAATATGGGATGTCTGGCCAGGGTCACGTAATAAAAAAATGCTATATAGTTCCGATGCCAGAAGAGTCCAACAAGGGAATGCCGGTAATGTAGTGTATCCAGGGAAGGTCACGGAATATATCGTATGAGGAAATGTCATTCATCCAAATCGAACGGTATAGAAGGGGGGAAAAAAATCTAATAAAACATTCAACATCACCAGGTCACGGTGATAGGGTCTGCTAATATTCACTAACCTCAGTCAGGCGGGGGTATAGGGGAAGTCTGTAAATATGCATGGGGTCATGGCTATGGTACAACGTCCGCATCCTGGGTACCACACGTCCAATTAACATCAGTGACAGGATGAGCTGTGGGAACATATAGCCTGTTTTTTTTTTTTTTTTGTGTGTTGTTGTGTGTGTGTTAGACAAGTGGTTTTTGGGGTATTTGTTTTTTTTATGTTTTGGGTTTTGGTTAAATTGATTTTTTTGTGTTTTTTAACTTTTTTTTTTAAAATAATTTGTTGTGTTGTGTTTGTTTTTTTATTTGTTTTTTTCTATAAAGCACACTCCACATGGAGGTAGAGGCCCGACCGACCGCCCCACAGATGTCCAGTACTCCTTCTAGCAGGTTACTGAGATGCCAACAGTGTGATGTGGGTGGAGACGGTTGTGAACTGAGCTGGAATCCCACAAACTAGGAGCATAGGTGATTGGACTGAGCAACAAATAAGAAAAAGGGAGCGCGCACCTGATTGTAGCGTGACAGTTCACGTACCCTCCTAAAGGGCTGTGTGGGGATGATTACTATATCGAAAATGACAGTTGTAGCACGCAATATAAATTTGCTGTGTCACGGCTCGAAACAGAGGAGGGGGAGAGTTTTGTGATTGTATGTTATGTCGATAGGGGGGGGATAGCCCCTCCGAGTCAGAATGGAAATCGGCCATGGAGGGAAGACTAAAACCGGAAATGAGAATGCAGTTAACACAGCGAATTAACCACATAAATCATGATAAGAGACTTTAGAACTATAATTATTAATAGGACAACTATCTATTTCTTGAAGAAGAACTTGGCCAACAAAACCTTTATAGAAATCCTTGCAAAATCTGGAAATATAAGAAACGAGGACACACAAAGTACACTATAAAGAAAAGTGGCACGAAAACAACAAAACTCATATCTAAGGTACCCTCTATAAGATTCTAAGTATTAAATAAAAACCAAACACAGCAAAAAGCCGTAAAATGAAATTTCAGGTTAAACGTCACGGATAGAAAGCTCGTATTTATAATATTGAAATTAACAATTTGATTAGTTTACACAATCTGTTCCATAATGACACAGAAAAATTATTCTGAATGGACAATTATCCTCCAATCAATCAGATATCAAATTCTCTTCTCCATTAAGGCAAATACCAGCAGCGAGCAGCGGAAAACGTTCCAGAAACAAAGTATAAGAAGAAGAAAGGATGTAGAAGCTGGATTAAGGTAGCGGCGTATTAATTCAGAGTTTTGCCTTCAAAACAACGAAAACACATAATGAGAAGAAAAGTACTCTATAAACGAGATATTATGGTTGACAATTAAAATCACAAAGCCTTAAGGTAATAGATGAAGTTAACCAAAGGGCCTTAATATAGATAAGAAATAGAGGTTTAATAGGGCAAATTGAATAAACTTTTAATTTTTCTTCAGAAATCAAGGAGAAATCTGAGGAGAGAAAGTCCGTCATGGGGATATTCACAAGAACGTCGCCATAAATTAAGTGTTAATGTCCCTTACTGGTGTATCTTCGAGGTGTATTTTGTTTACCATGTTACAGGGGGGGGGAAAGGGGGAAAGAGCAGTTATAGTAAACACCTGGGGTGTAAAATAAAGGAGTTTACACAGTTGTAAACTGACTTTCATCCCAAAGACCTTGAGATTCATGTGAGTGGCCTTAATGTCATCTCACGCCAGAGTTTGAAGTGTCCTGTGTGGGAAAGGGGGGGGGGGGAAGCTCTGGTGTAATTATGTTGTGGCTTGGGTGGGATATATAGGTTTAATTGTCCTTTAACAACACACCCCAAACGTTAAACCAGTTCTAGAACTCTTACATTGTAGTAACGGATAAAATACCTGTAAAGAGTTGTCGTTCATTCCAGCTCACGGTATATCTCATAAGATTCATCCAGGGTCACGGTTTAATATCATGATAAATATTCGTAATCAGGGCCAGCTCACTAGTATATCTATACTATTCATCCAGGTCCGGGTATGGAGGGTGCTGTAAATAAATATCTCATCCAGTCGCCGGTGTAGAGGGATCGATAATATTCGAGTGGAATACCATGGGCGCATAGTCACGTTCATACACTGTGGTAATATTCGTTCGGGAAAACCTGTCACGTACATTCTGTAATATTGCGTTCATGGAAGGGGGCAGGTTCACGTAGAGTGGGGGGCTGTAATTTCAGTCCATTTCAACAGGTATAGTCTCTAAGAATAAAAGAGGGGGCATCAGGAAAAGTCACGAGTACTAAGTCTGTACGGTATTCGAGTAAACAGGTGGCAGACGTGTAATAAATCTAATAATATTCATAGGGGTCATGGGCCAGGTCACGGTGTATAGGGGGGGGGGTCATAATAATAACATAATCAAAAATACTCAAAATAACCAGGTCACGGTATAGGGGATTCTGTAATAAAAATACACATGGGAGGCCAGTACCGGTAAATCTTTAAAAATAATTAAGGAAAAGGGGGGGGGGGAGAATCAGGTTCATCTAGGTCAGCGTACCATCATGGTGTACGAACACAGTCCAATTTAGCAGTGACCCTGACTTTAGAACATATACCTGTTTTTTAAATCAAACAATCCGACATGTGAGAGATCAAGCAATAATCAGAACCACCAACCATACATTCCAGCTCGGCGATCGGTTACTGAAGATGCACTGTGGTTGTGTGGATGTAGTTTTAACAAGTGAAAGAATCCCAACAACTGGGAGCATGGGCAATGATTGGGGGGGGGCTTCAAAAAACAATGAAAGCCCCTGATGGGCTGAAAGTGGTCGCGGGCGTGACATACATTCCTTAGAGATGAAAGGTGTGAATGGGAGGTGGATTACTTTCTGCGAGTGTAGCGGGGACGCATATTTGTGCTTAGGAAAACAAAAGGCTCGGTGAACTTGAGGAGGGGGAGAGGGAATTGTGGGTTGTTGTGTAGATCATAACCAAAACCTAAGCCTAGTCAGTCAAAATAGGTAAAAACGAGGGAACAGGAATGGAGTGCAGTTGAAAGCACAGAGATTTAACAGAAAGTCAGGGGATAAGAGGCGTTTAACGATATTTTTTAATGGGTGGACCTTTCTTTTCTGTAGATGACTGCAAGGCCCGGAAACAACCTTTTAAGGTCTAATCCTAAGGAAAGGTCTGGGGAGGAACTGGTGTGGACAAAGCACGACATAAACAAACAGGAGTATATACAAACGGAGAAAAAAACTCATATCTAACGGTCCAGTATATATAAGGAAATAATACAAAGGAAATTGTTTAAAAGTAAACACCAGCCACGCTAATCTGTAATGTAGGTTAACGAACTCGGATATAAAGCTCGTATTTATGTTGGAATTCCGTTTATTGTTTCAGCATCTTTCCCATACACTGACCACAAATATTTTCGAATGGTATTTTATCGCTAAAGATCTCATGGGGGTTTCAAGGGTTCTCTTCTCTTCACTGGGTGCAGATACAAGCGGTAGCGAAGCCAGCGGACGAAATTCCAAGAAACAAAAGTAAGGTATGGGAAATAAGAAAATAAATAACTTTTAGGAACTAATTAGTAAACTTTTTCTTCAAGTTTTGCTTCCCAAACAAAAAACAACTAACTAATAAAAAACAAAACATATAGTATCATATACATATATTATTTACACATTAAAAAGACACAAAGCCGATAAATAGACGTGTTTTAACCAGACCTGATTATAATGAAATAGATGTTTTGATAAGAAATGGAAACTTTTTTTTTTCTTCAGGAAATCAAGAGAGTCAGGAAAGTCCGTCATGGTATCAGTAATCATAGAGAGGAAGGGCGGATCGTGAGGGGGTGTAAGGCACAATTTACCTATGCACTAAAAAATAGACTTCCAGGCTCTTCAATGTGTGTGTTTAACTTGAATCTGTGTGGGGGTTGGTGGTGTGTATAGTGAAAGGTCATGTATATAAAACCTTTTGTAGGATTACACAGGGGGTACCGACTGACTTTATCAAACCAGACCTTAGAATAAGACAGTGTAGTGCTTATGTAAAAGGGGGGAAGTCTCACTCGGGGCGAGGAGTATAATTAAATAGTCCTGTAGCAAAAATCTGGGTATTATTATGTGCTGTGTGGGGGTGAATGAGATTTGAAGGTGTGGGGGGGTCCTGTAACACCCAAGCACAGTTAAACCGGAGTTCTTGAACTCTTTACATGGTTTATGGATGCGCAATCATAACATACCTGTAAAGGTTGGCGCTCGGGGTTCATCCAGGGTCACGGTCATAAAAAAAAATCAATAAGATAATAGGGTTCATCCAAGGCACGGTCTACAAATGTATTATGTGGGCGTGGGGGAGGTCATCGGGGTGTCAGCGGTTAATATGCTTGTAAGAAAAAATTCATGAGGGGCACCTGTCGACGGTAGGGTAGGGTCATATAATATTCATCCAGTGTGCACGGGAATAGTCTGTAAGTTTCAGGGCCAGGATCACGGTATAGTCTTTAAATATTCGAATCCGAGGGTCCGGGTAAAAATCTTTACTATTCATGCATGTCACAGTATAGGGGGGTCGATATCATGTCATCCCGGGTCACGTATGAAGTCTGTAAATATTCATCAGGTCACGGTATATCTATATATTACATCCTGTCACACGGTATAAAAAAAAAAGAAAATCTGTAATATTCCGTAAAATCATCGCCAATGTCGATGGGGTGGTATAAAATCAATATAAAAGTAATATTACCACTCCAGCTCACTGTATGAGGTCTATGGTCATATTCATCGCAGGTACAAAACTGGTATAGGTCTGTAAATTCATCCAGGTCGACCTGAAATAAAAAGGGAAAAAGTCGTATAGATATCAGTGTCATACCAGGATCAAGTCGGGGATCTCTTTAGACATTCTGCGGTCACAAGATACAAGGTCTTAATAGGTTCGGATGGGAAAAAAAAAACCAGGTCAACGGTATGGGTCTGTACTAATTCATTCTCTAGGTACCGTATGCTCCATGGTAACAAAACACAGGGTGCCATTTATGCGTAGACAGATAATGACTGTTTGAACATAACCTGTTGTTAAAAATCGACATCCAGCAGGGTGGTGGGAGTTAGAATGCAGTGCAACACCAACAATAAATATACCATACTCCATTCTAGGTGCGAGGTTAAACGGAGGCACTGGGATAGCTAGAGTTTGGAGAGTGTGTTGTCTGAAGTGGAACACCACAAACAATGGGCAGCATGGGCGTGATTGTGAGCTGCAAGACGAATGCGCGCCTGATATGGGCGTAGGGTGTCCCTACTCATATACCGAACGCTAAACTAAGTAGGGGGGAGTTACTTAGTCCTTCTTAAAATGAGACACAAAAAGGCGGGGGAACTAAAAGTTGGTGGTTGCTATTAAACAGGCTCAGAAGGAACGGAGAGTAAAAGGAGGGAAAAAAAAAGTGAAAAAAAGTTTGGTGGATGTGGAGGTAGTCACTACAAACCAAAAACATGCCTGAGGCAGAAAAGGTCATAGGGGAACTAAACAGAAATAGAATGGCAGTTACCATAGACAAGTTAGAAGAAGGATCAGGGTACGGATCTTTAACAAAAAACGAAAATCAATATGGGTGTGTGAAGTGGACGGGCTTTACTAATTGGGCTTTGTGCGATAGCTGGGGAGGCACGAACCACTTTAGCGTCAAGGGGTCCTGTCAATCTGGGAATTGGACAACGATGACAAGATTAAGGAAAACGAAAGGAAAACAAAACCAATACAAAATAAATACTAAGGTCGCCGAGTAGGTGTAAGTAGATCAGAGGGGGGAAAAAATAAAAAAAATGTAAAAAATATAAAAATAAAGCCGGGGGGCGCGCAATGCGTGTAATATAATTGGGGAAATAGTGAACAAGTCGAAATCGAAAGCGAATACAAGGGGTGCTTGGTTATTAAAAAAGTGGGGAATTGGAAACTTATGTATTGTTTAGGCGGTGGGGGAAACTCGAATTCTAATAAGCACAAAAAAAGACGAGGGGGGATATTTTTTGCTGAATGGAAGGTGGTCAAATCTAAGAACATTAACAATATTCAAATTCTCTGAAACTCCTTAGACATCCAAGGCACGGAAGCAGCGGACGTATGGGCCAGCAAAAGAAGTAAGGTAGAAGAAGGGGCGGGGGGAGAAGGAAGGAGAAAGATTTAGAACGTATTACGTTACTTTATATCGGGACTTATTGTGGCTGTCAAAACACAGGAACAAATAATAGGAGAAGAGGAGTGATAAGTCATATCAGGGAGTGTTATGTACTTTAACAGCCACAGCTAAATATAACAATCCAGAGCTAGAGGTTTAACCAGCCCTTAATGAGGGAAAAATACAATAAATGATGGATTTTATAAAGGGTAGTAACAAAAATAAAAAAAAGGGGGGGGGGAGAACTTTTTGGGTTTCCTAAAGGAAAAGGTCAGAACGCAAAGAGGGTCGGGAAATTCCGGGGGTCATGGGTACTCAGTTTACAAGTAGGAGAAGTCATCCATAAGTTTTAAATTTACATTAGCGGTGGGTGTGATCGTCAGGAGTTTATTTTGGGTTCTATAATGTAAAAATAACAGGGATGCATAATACATAGAAAACCATGTTTGTAATGGAGTTAACAAAAACGAGAAATCACGACTGACGTTTAGAGGGTACAACAAGAACTCAATGAATTCTTGTCAATAATAGGCCGTATGTCTCCAAACTGGCACCCAGGGAGGTTGGTCATGTCGCTGGCCGGCCATGATGTATGGGGCGGGCCGTAATAGTTTTTTTAGGGGGGAGTGACCACAATATATGGGGCATGGCAGTTATCTTTGGGGGAGTGGCCTTGATGTTTGTGGGTTAGTATCTGGGGGCGTGGTCACATTCCAGGAAGCTCTGCTTTCAATTTGTTAGCATGACAATAACCGCAAATGTGATTGATATCACCGATAGTAACATAGTTCCATCAATACTGTGGGCCGGCCAAATCTGGTGGGGGCAGAAGCTGAAAACGGGAGGGACAGGAGACGACAGAACCTTCAATATACAAAAAACCGTTTCAAACTGGCAGGGTTATTCCATCGATAAAAATGGTGGTAATTTTGCCCCAACCAATCAGATGTTAGCTTTCAAATGTTAAATAAAATCTGATTGGTTGGGGCACCATTTTAACGATAATTTCCCTGGGGGTTTTGCTTTTGTTTATGAACCTGGCAAAATCAGGGCATCATCTGAACCTTCATTTCCACTTCCTCCAGTCCCTTCAGTAGATTTGAAAGCTAACATCTGATTGGTTGGGGCACCATTTTAACGATAAGAACTTTGATGGAATTTCCCTGGGGGTTTTGCTTTTGTTTATGAACCTAGCAAAATCAGGGCATCATCTGAACCTTCATTTCCACTTCCTCCAGTCCCTTCAGTAGCGTGGGACGGTCTGGAGACCTTGAGAGGTCCCTACCGAACACTATCCATCTAATCTAGACATCATACTAGGTGGTTGACGACAGACAGGAGCCCTATTCTGTAAACCATTTCTACTGATCCAGAGGGGACGGCAAAAACCCCTTGATGAAAGGACAAAGGAAAAAACCTTAACCATAATTCCAATTTATGGCAAATCGGCGGTCACCCTGGATCAAATTATAATGGACACTATTATAAACAATACTACATGGTAACTAATAGCGATATATCTATTAGATAAACAACTATGTATATAAATAGATATACATACTATTCTGTCTAATCTCTACTCTATCTGTCTTTCTGGTAATTATATATACTACTCATCTATATCTATTCAACTATTACTTGTCTGTCTCTCTCCGTCTATCTGCTAAATAATATTTATTCTAAAGTATTAGTTATATAATATAGAATAGAATTATATATAAATAAGATACTGAATTATAATAATTGATAATAAATATATCATATATAAAAGATGATTCTCATCTGTCTGTCTATTATATATCTTAATCTATCTACATATCTATCAACTCATTTTATGTCTATAATGATAATATATTATCCAGTGTTTCTCCACCCCTGGGCGTTCCCGAAAGGAGACTGAGGTTCTTTTTGGAGGAACTCAATGGATCCCCCTTGGGATACATTTATGCGCATTTTCAAATATAAATAATATTATTGATTAGTTGATTATGGAATGTTATGAATTATTATTTGATCAATTGATGACTAAAAATGAAAAAAAATCTATATTTTTTCATGTAGTTTAAGCCTTATAATGATCAAAGGTTCTCACGGGATACACAAGTTTGAGACACATGTTTACTCTTACAAATAAAACGGATAATAAAATATCAGGGTATACTGTGGCTGGAGGTGGTGGGACGAGTTGATGTTCTTACCGGAGGAAGTGATGTAGTACCTGTCTGCAACTGGTGCACTAGAAAGGAGAAGTCCTGCAGCTTTGCCCTTTGTTGAATTGTTGTAGATGTGTCCTCGGATCTCCATGAAGGACATGGGCTGGTTCCCGCATCTACCTGATCCCCGTCTATGGGTGGAACGTGCCGGTGTTTCACACTCTCCAGATGGTCCAGTCTGTTCCACTGAGAAGGCGTGTTGCTGATGTCTCCGGTGTTCCCATGGCGTAGCTGGATTCTTCTCCAGGCGCTGTTAGGCACGAACCTTAACCAGTTTTTTAATAGCAGACAGCGGGTCATTACACGGACTTAACTCTTCAGTATATTACAAACTTGACCAAGAGAAGTGTTATACAATACTCAACAACCTTTCTTATAAAATCCTGCTAACACCTTTTCAGACGTTTTAGGTATCGCTGAGCCTTGCTGGATACGTTGGTCTGGACTTCAGGTGGATCTTCGTACCTTCTTTCCTCCTCTCCGGCATTTAACCGGGCATCGTTCCAGCAGCCATCCTGTAGATTTGTGACTCTGACCAAAAGTCGACCAGAACAAAGTATTCCTTTACCTTGTAGAACTAAGAAAACAGAACGCGAGCTTAGGATATAATCTTAACATGGTATGTTGCCCCTGCCGCCCGCTGGTGACCCAAACTGGGTGACTTGGACTGCTGGCATGCCTGAAAAGTATGATGTAATAGGCTATAGCCGCAACGTGTTGCACCAGTTCTCACTGACGGGGTGTACATATAGAAGGGATCTGTTGTTAGGCAGGACGCAGACTACACCCGAACAAGGGGGAGGAGTCTGGTATCTGTTAAAAAAGAATTGACAGCCAACATTTCACGACGCGATCGTGGTGATCTGGCTGATAAGTGGAGCAATATGGGTGGGATTAGGCAACAGGAAAGGCGGGTGGGTTGGTAATGTCATTGGTGGTTGTATGCTAATACGCCGCCAATGCTAGCCGGAGGAGGTGAATTCAAACTCAATGGTGGGCAAGGGCTTGCAAGTTTGGGGAAGTGTGCTCCTTCTGGGGACCTGCATTACACCTGACATTGAGGTGTGTGGGAACTGCCATCACAGAAAAAAGGCGATGCGTTGAATTTGTGAAGGATAATTTTCTCTCAAAGGTGGTTGAGGTTTCCTACTAGAAAAGGAGCTCTGTTGGATTAGGTATATCTAACATGTGCGCGCCTTATAGATAAAAGGTGAACTGGAGGCTTAGGGAATAGTGACCCATGAAATAGTGGCATTTGACTTTGTTATCGAAAGGAAAAGTGCGCTGTGTAACAAAAACATTTAATTTAAGAGAAAGCAAAATTGACCCAGGTTTAAAAGCAAGCTCTTCAGCCTGTAAGGCTATCATGATTATCAGGTAAAGGTACGAAAACCGAAGTGGATGTGTTCAGGGGAGTTCAGCCAGTTCCCATCTAAATGATACCTGGAAATAAATGTAAAACAAATAAATCCGCGGGCCTATGTGGCTGAATTCGATGTAAAGAGGGCCAAATGGTAAGGAAGAAAGAAAAGGCATTAACACCGTTAAGGCCGGGGAAACGGAAAGGCTTAGGGAGTATAAAAAACTGTAACAAGGAGGTAGAAAAGCAATCAAACTAGTAAAATTAATACGAAGTTAGGATAGCTGAAGGCAAGCATCACTAAGCCTCAAACATTTTTTTAAGTTATATTAATAGTAAGAAGATGAGGACTGAAGAAGTGGTGGAACCATTAATTAATGGGGATAAGTTTAGGTACGGAGGAGTGATGTCGATAAAGAAGAGTCTTGAATAATTTTTTCCTCTGTATAACCTATAGGACGATAAGTACAGATAGTAAAGATATAGTGCACTAAAGTCTACAAGATTCAAGGTCACGTTGGTTAACCGAGGAATGGTCCAGAACAGAACTAATAAGTTAATAATATCGTAAATCTCCTGGACGGATAAAACTACACTTCTAGGGGACTTAGGGAGCTAAGTTCAGTTTTATCTAGGCCATTGTTTTTATTTTTGCGGATTCCCTCTGTTCCGGTGGTGGGGCCTCTGGATGTTGGAAAAAGGTAGATGTTATTCCAATATCAAAACGGGTAGTCGGTCCCAGCGGGGTGGTAATACAGGCCAGTAAGTTTAACTTCAGTGGTGGGGAAATCTGGAAGTTGTAATAGGGATCCATGTTCTAGAGATGTTTCAGGACTGACATTATTAAGTAGTAAACCCAGCATGGATTTAGGCAGGTAGATATTGTCAAATTAACTTGCTGGCTTTTATGAGGAAGTACGTAGACATTTAGACTTGGGTATGCGTAGATGTAGTTACTTGGATTTTGCAAAGGCTTTTTGATACAGGTCCCCATAGGGACAATGAATACGAAGTTCGTGGTCTGGGGAGTCACATTTGTACATGTATAGAAATTGGTTAAAGAACAGGATGCAGAGAGTAGTTGTTAATGGGGCTTCATCATTATGGACGAAAGTGCTTAAGGGGGTGCAATAGGGTTCTGTGTTGGGCCGCTTCGATTTAATCTATTTCTTACTGAATTGGAAGTGGGTATGGTCCGCAAGGGTTCTGTGTTTGTGACGACACAAAACTGTCGACCATTAAAAATTCAGAGGATGGGCAAGTTTGCAAGGGGATCTAGTGATTTATACATTGGGTGCTAAGTGGCAGATGAAATTCAATGTTGATAATGTAAGGTGATGCCTTTTGAGACTTAAAATACTTGTGCTACTTATACTATAAATGGCTCTGTGTAAGTGAATCCTTGGAAAGGGATCTTGGAGTTTTGGTGGATAACAAACTTAACGTGCAAGCAGTGCCAGGCGGCAACGCAGAGCAGCATGGTATTGTCTTGATTAAAGTCGAGGTCTGGATTCACGGGAGGAAAGGTCATTTCCCTCTTTACAACAGCATGGTAGGCCTCATTTGGACTATGCAGTGCAATTTGGAATCCGGTACCAAAAAAGGACCTCCTTTTGAAATGGACGGGTTCAGAGAAGGGCAACTAACTAATAAGGGGATTGGGGGAGCTTGAATAAGAAGAGAGACTGGAAAAAGTTACAATTCTGTACGTGGAGACAGGCGCTTGCGTGGGGATGGGGGAGATGATTAATGGTATATATACATTAACGGGACATACAATAAACTATCGGGCGGCATTGGTTCCAGAGAACAGTCAAAGGACACGAGGACATCCCCTTAAGACTTGAAGAAAAAAGGTTAGGCTTCCAAGCTCGGTAAAGGGTCTTGTCATGTGAGACTGGAAGGATGGGAAATGCTTCAGTTGGACGTGTAGCAGTCATTGGGTGAGTGGCAAACAAAGCGGTCAGTTCTGCAAACCAAGAATGTTGCAAGTTACTGGTATTGAACATTAAAGTAGAGTGATAAGGGAAAATTTCGATTGCCACTTGGAGTTCAGGCAGGAATTTTTCCCCTCTTCATAAATTGGTGGGGGTTTTTCTGCTTCCTCTGGATCAACAGTTAGGCAGGAAAGGAGGCTATTGCTAGATGGGGTTGGACGGGATGGACGTATGTCTTTATTCCAACCTCAAATTTACGATTACAATATAATATCATTATATAAACTTCATCTTAAAATAAATCGTAATCAATGGTAAACTGACGCCTGGAACAACCCCGGTTCTTCAATTAAACTGGAAAGAAGGTAAGTATGACATTTGAGAGGAGATACACTTAAACACTGCGGCTCTGACACACATCTTGAATTCTGGGATCTCTCACTGTAACTAGATACAATTAATTCCTCACCTCGGCGCGAGTGTAGTCTAGTGTTCCACATACTCGGTTGAACCTCTGGTGGACGGTTCTCCGCGGACCAGTCCAAAGTCGGCGATCCTCACATGGTCCGTCGTCCCTCAGGAGGAATATTTTGGCTTGATGTCCCGCAAAGGAAATAATGCATCATGACTACAAGGAAACCAAAAATGTTTGTGTGGGGACTGCTTGGCCTGACAATCTAGCCTTGGACTAAGTTATTAATCTGGCACGATAGATGGAAGTGTGAGTATACCACCAAACGTGCCACTGACTGCTTACAGAAAAACAGTGGGCTGTAGGTAACAGAGGGAGATCACATTACATTGTGGACCGTTGGCGATGTAATAAAATTTAACTTACCGAATGGATGATTTCCAAGCGGTGGAGATAATGGAGGCCATAGACCATCTCTGTGAATAGCCCTTTCCCGCAAGCACCCCGCTTCTCACTGCTACTCGTGCATCGCATGACCCTAAAACCTCTAAATATCTACATTTGAGGATGGTACCATTATAGTTTTGGAAAAAATCTTCAAGCCAAAGAAAAACTCCCCTGGACCTCTTGTGGATATAAACTACATCATCGGTCTTCGGGAGCCAAGTTCAGTTTATCTATGCATTGGATCTCATTTTTGCCAGATTCCTCATGTCGGATGGGTGCTCTGGATCTGGAAAAAGACTGATGTATTCAATATTCAAAAAGGGCTAGTATTACAAAGCCGGGTAGGAATTCCAGGGCCAGTAAGTTTAACTTCCGTGAGTGGGAAGGTCCTGGAAAGTTTAATACGGACACATTGTTCTAGGTAGGTTTCAAGGATGGACATATAAAAGTAGTAACGGCATGGTCCAATATCCTCCGATCGGATTTGCAATCTTTCAAAACGATTGAAATCCGATCGAGAACCCACCGAGTATGGAAATAAATCCCAATATTGTTATAGTGTAGTTGTAGTTTGGGAAACAAGGTAAGGCAATGGAGGTAAAATGCGTCGTCTGTAGGAAGATAGAGCGAGAGTAGCAGAATTAACTCCCTTGTTAACTCACAATTTTCACTTATTAACTCTTTACTTTGGATGACCTTCTTTTTGGACCTTCATTCAAAGTCACACCTGTTACCATGGCAACACACCCCTGTTCATGGAACACATGATGATATCAACACTGGTAAACAAACAATCTTCTCATTTTACGTTTCGAGTCATTGGAGGTGAGTACATATTTTTTGCTCGCATTTATTATCTATTTGATGTCACGACAATGTGGAATTCATTTCCATACATAAAGGGGCTGGGGGATCATTTCTATGGGAATTACATATAATAGAAGTTTTATGGATCTGACCAAAATATTACAACAAAGAAAAAGATGATTAATGTACATTTCAGGACCCCATTCGATACCACGGTCGTTCCTGTGTTTATAGAGTCCAAATATTCTATTCCATAATAGTATAGAGTAAAACAGTAACAATAGAGTGGGCTTATATTGATCATCTTTTTTTCTTGGTATAATATGTTGTTTCCATGGGGAAAACTGTTGATTGTAGTGAAATCGCAGCACTTGAGCGTCTGACGGGCGTCAGTTGTCTCTGATCATGTGACGTGCGGCTCTTTGTCTGCGTTGTTTGGGCTTCATTCTGTTGCGCTGTCTGAGCTCTGTGTGTGTTATAAGCGTGCTCTATTTTTTCACATTAGTGAGCAGTGTGTCACTGTTTGCACTGTAACACTTTATTCCTTGCACAGGACCACTTTATATTGAATATAGATCCCAATCAATAACATTACTTTTCTGAGTGGGGATGGCTGTGGCCTTGGGGTGTGGGTGTGAGTTTGGGGCATGGCTGTGCAGTTGGGGTGTGGGTATGATGTTTAGGGCATGGCTGTGCCATTTGGGGTATGGGATGTGGTGGGGGGGGGATGTTAGGGGCATGGCTGTGCCTTTGGGTGTGGGTTGTGTTTTTTTGTTTAGGGGCATGGCTGTGCCGTTTGGGGTGGGGTTATGATTTTAGGGGCTGGTGTGGCATTTGGGGTGGGTGTGATGTTTAGGGCTGCTGTGCCAGTTGGTGGTGTGTGGGGTTGTGATGTTTAGGGGAATGGCTGTGCCATTTGGGGTTGGGTTAGTGATGTTTAGGTGGGCGGCATGGCTGTGCCATTGTGGGGTGTGGATCATGATGTTTAGGGGCATGGCTGTGCATTTGGGTGTGTGGTGTGATGTTTTGGGGCATGGCTGGCCTTGGGGTTATTTTGAGGGTATTGGGGACCTGGTTATTGGGGCCTTGTCGCCGTAATATTTTTTTGGGGGGAGTGACCACCAAGATAGGGGGCATGGCAGTTATCTTGGGGGAGTGCCTGATTTGTTGGTTGTTGGCTTTTGTGGGTGGATCTGGGGTCTGGGGTATTGGGGAGGGGTATGCCAGGAAGTCCTGCTTTCAATTGTTGCATGCAATCAACACCCAAATGTGATTGATATCTACCGTAGTACATATCCATCATACATGTATTTGCTTGGCAAAGGGCTGGCCATCTGGTGGGGGCGAGCTGAAAACGGAGGAGGGCAGGAGACAGAAAGACGAACCTTTCAATTACAAACCGTTTTCATTCTACAAACTGGCAGGGTTTTCCATCGTAAAAATGGTGTGAATTTTTGCCCCAACCAATCAGATGTTTAGCTTTCAAATGTTAATAAATATCTGATTGGTTGGGGCACCATTTTAAAACGATAATTTCCCTGGGGGTTTTGCTTTTGTTTATGAACCTGGCAAAATCGGGTCATCTGTACCTTCATTTCCACTTCCTCCAGTCCCTTCAGTGAGTGGAACGGTCCTGGATGGAGAGATGGACTGTTTATAGGAGCATGGTAGGAGATGGTAGGAATAATTCCCGGTACACTGGGTTTCCCAATAGAAATCTAATGTGTGCTTTCTCACTCCACGTATAGTCCTCCATAGACCCAGCGAGATGGAATGTATGGGGAAAGTTGTTGGCAGCGTTCCTGTTATTGGACACACAGCCATGGTAAGACTGACTTTATAAAGATCTCCTAGTGTTACCTTATAATATTATTCATGGCCATTATCATTTAAAGGGACGGATTGATAAATATCCTTCTTCTTTCTCCTTCTTAAAACTATCGGGGAGATTCAGGACGTGTGTTACTTCCCTTTGCCCCATCCCGCCATGCAATTCCACACGTAAACCAGATTACGCCAGATGTAAATGAGATTGTGTCTGCTATTGCATTGTGGGATTGCGTAAAGGTAAGAATCTCCGGTTATGCCGGGTTAAAGTCCCATACAGAGCCCTGATAAGTTACGAGGTAGCACTGAATTGAACCATAGGGTTTTGTTTCGGACGCACTGCGCTGTTTTCAAAAACATATAAAAATGGCAGTGCGCCCTACAGTCCGTGTAACACACGTTAACCTGATATTACTTCGGGTTTTACACGGATTTTGACCATATTGAATCTCCGTGGTAAAGTTTAAATCCAATCAATAAATCACGGTTCCTCCTCCTTTCACATAGTTTCCCTGTTCAGAGTTTTAACTGGTCCTTACCGATGGTATAAAAAGCCACATGGTGCGATGGCAGTGCCCTGTTCTATGGTATATTAGTCCCATAATTCTATCAGGGCCATGCACCAAGATGCACACCGCTCCTGGTCTGGAGTTTGTCACGCTAACCGATGTCATATCGATGTTATGTCAGTTAGCGTGACTTAAACTCCTTCATAGTGGCAGCCGCTTGGCTAATGCGGAAGTTAATCGCGCAGCCGCCGAAAGCGATATATGGCGAAAGCGCCATTCTATTGCGGCACTTTAAACACCAGCTGTAGGCAATGCAGCGAGAGCCGCTATTGGCATATAGCATTGCCGGCATTATTGCGCCGGGTTGCCCATAGCGTCTCTCGGTGCATCGGGCTGTCTGTATTTCTAGCTCTGTAGAGATCTTTGATAGAATAAACATTACTGATCCGTTGTTCTTTCCCTTTAGATTGAAACCCAGAAGTCGGATGGACCAGAGATGGTTCTTGTTGGTGAAGTGAGTAGAAAAGAACATTAGGGTCTAATCAGTTCCATTTCCACATTTCCCTTTCTATTGACATTCACTGGAATGGGAAATTCTCTCCCGGGAAATAGAAAGACTTTAGGGGCTATGTATCGAAAACCGCAAACGGCTGTTTACGTCTTAAAGTCACATTACCCATGTACCAAGGATTAATGTGACTAAGACATAACTAACGGTGGTTGGGACGATACGCAAAAGTTGTGTCGCGTAACCACCGCAAGCTATGTCCCGAGCCAATAATGGCTCTTTAAGATGTAAACTTTAACGCCAGCAGACAGTGTTAAAGTTCCGGAATGGGAAAACCCCATTCACTATGCACCGAGAGCCGTTATCGGCTCAATGCATCGCCTAGGGGAAGCAATAGAGAGCGGTACTGGCTCTCGGTACATCGCCCTACTAAGGGCAGAGACAGGATAGTGCGGTCTGTAGCGATGTGTCCAGTTCGCTTCATATTCCTTTCTAGAACATTCTGCGTCGATTAAATCGGCGTCTAGCTGAAACAGACCACAAGTTTAACCCCAATCTTCATAACTGATACAATAGAGTTGTGTTGTCCAACGAGTTTTATTTACAGAGCAACCAACCAGAAGGTTAGCTGTTGACCAGGTTACTTGTACTGTTATTGCATAGCCCTAAATATTGGATATCTGTCCCACTATACTCTTTCCCTTTTACAGACAAAATGGATCATTCTACTTACCCTTTTAAATTATTTATGTTCAGCTGCTAAGCCGGTTGTAGAATGTTTTGTATTGTGTTTACTTTACGATCTACACAACTTCAATTATTAGATCCAGCTAAAATTCAGATCGTTCTGGATTCCACTGTAAGGACTTACCTGCCGCGCTCGCCCCTCGCCGTTCCGGGACTGGTGACGTCGCCGGCGCAGGACATCGGCGTCGTGACTTCACCCACACGTCCGGTAACGCCGTGGGCGCTGGCTAAATTCATAGGCACTCGCAGAGGGTGCGAGTGCCTATTCGTAGTCCTGCTACCGGACAGACTGGTTCCTGCCTGTGTAGCGTTTTCCTCTGCCTTCGCTGTTCCACCTTTACCTTGATTGTGCCTCAACATTGTTCCATTCCAATCCTTTCAGCTGTCCTCAAGCCTTGTTCAGTACATCCCTTCAGCCTTGCCTCATTAGCCGTTGTTTCAGGATCATCCGTCCAGCTGTCCTGCCTCCGCCATTGTTCCGTACATCCCTTCAGCCTGTGTCTCAGTCCATTGTTCCAGTTAATCATTTCCTTCAGAGCCTGCCTCCGCCATTGTTTCCAGTAATCATCCCTTCAGATCCTGTGGCCTGCCCCATTGTCCCAGTATTCATCATCGATCCTCACCTGTAGTGCCTCAAGCCATTGTTTCCATTTACCATTATTCCTTTCGCCTGTGCCTTCGCCGTTGTGCCATAATCTCCCATCAGCCTGTGCATCATCCAAGTGTTCCAGATCATCCCTTCAGCCTGTGCCTCAGTCCATTGTTCCACCATAACATCCCATCAGCCGTGCTCGCCATTGTTCCATATCACATCCCGCAATCCTGTCCTCAGCCATTCGTTCCAGTAATCCATCCCTTTCATCCTGTCCGCAGCCCAGTGTTCCAGGAATCATCCCTTCCACCTGTGCCCTCACCATTGGTTCACAGTATCATCCCATCAGCCTGTGCCTCATAGCCAGTGTTCCAGTATCATCCCTTCAGCCGTGCCTCATACCATATTGTCCAGTAATCATCCCATCCATCCGGTGCCTCAGCCATTGTTCCAGTACATCCCTCAGCCGTTCCCTCCAGCCCATTGTTCCAGGTATGCCTCCCTCAGCCTGTGCCTCAGCCATGTTCGTATCAATCCCTTCACCTGGCCTCAGCCATTTTCACCGTTACCAGCTCTTCAGCCATTGTTCCAGCCTCCTGGACAAGCCCTCCTCTAAAGAGGTACATGGACTTCGTCCCTCGGGACGCTATTCTTACAACACCACACAGCCTTTTCCATTCTCGGTCCTGCGGCTTTCTCCTCTCTTCCATCCTGATGGTTTATCTAATACTTCAATACCTTTCCGTTATAGAGCTCTTTCTATGGCCCCGTTTTCTTTGTATACGCCGCCGAGCCTCTTTCGAGAGCTCGTGTGCTTTCAACAGTCTGCGCTCTTTCCGACACTTGTGTTTCTCTTGGCCCAGTTCTTTTGTAACTCCGAGCCTCTTTCTATAGCTCGTTTCTTTCAACATCTGCTCTCTTTATTCCGACTTTTCTTCTCTATGCCATTTTCTTTCTAAAAACTCCTGAGCTCTTTCTATAAGCTCGTTTCCTTGCACATTGTCCGCTCGCTTTTTCCAGAAGCTTGTGCTTTCTCATGGCCCATTTTCTTTTTATACCCCGATCTTCTCATAGCTCGGTTTCTTTCAACAGTCCGCTCTCTTTCCGAAGCTTTTGCGTTTCCGTTTCCTCTATGGCCCTCTTTTCGTTGTATAACTCCGACTCTTTCATATAGCTCAGTTTTCGTTCAACAGATCCCACTCTTTTCCGAGCTTGTGCTGTTCGCTAGGCCCATTTTCTTTTTGTATACTCCGCGCTCTTCTCTAGCTCCGTTTTTTCTTTCTTGCAACAGTCCGCTCTCTGCCGAAGCTTGTGCTTTCCTATGGTCCCATTTTCCTTTGTATACTCCGCTCTTTCTATAGCTCGTTTTCTTCAAACGTCCGCACTCTGTCCGAAGTTGTGCGTTCTCTATGGCCCATTTGCTTTGTATAACTCCGAGCTCTTTCTGATAGCTCCGTTTTCTCTTTAACAGTTCAAAGTACCCGCTCTCTTTCCGAAGCTTGTGCTTTCTCTATGGCCCCATTTTCTTTGTATACTCCCGAGCTCCTTTTCTATAGCTCGTTTTCTTTCAACAGTCTGCTCTCTTTCCGAATCTTGTGCTTTCTCTATGGCCCCATTTTCTTTGTATCCTCCGAGCTCTTTCTATAGCTCGTTTTCTTTCAACAGTCCGCTCTCTTTCCGAAGCTTGTGCTTTCTGTCTAATGGCCCTTTCTTTGTATACTCCCGGCTCTTTCTATAGTCTCGTTGCGTCAACACCGCTCTCTTCCTCGTTTCCGAAGCTGTGCTTTCTCTAGGGCCCATTTTCTTTGATACTCCGAGCTCTTTCTATAGCTCGTTTTCTTGCACATCTGATCCTCTTTCCGAAGCTTGTCTTGTCTCATGGCCCATTTCGTTCTTTGTAATACTCTCCGAGCTCTATTACATAGAGCTCTCCGTTTTTCTCTTTCACGTCCGCTCTCTTTGGGGCTGTTTCCATTCTGAGTCTCTCTCCGAACTTGTCTTTCGTCTATGGCCCTTTTCCTTTGTCATCTACTCGCGAGCTCATTTCTATAGCTCGTTTTCCGTTCAACATCCGCGTCTCTTTTCTCTTTCCGAAGCTTGTGCTTTCTCTATGGCCCATTTTCTTTGTATACTCCGAGCTCTTTCTATAGCTCGTTTTCTTTCAACAGTCTGCTCTCTTTCCGAGGCTTTTTTGCTTTCTCTAATGGCCCTATCTTTCTGTGTAGTATTCCGAGCTCTTTCTATGGTTCGTTTTCTTTCAACAGTCTGCTCTCTTTCTGAAGCTTGTGCTTTCTCTATGGCCCATTTTCTTTGTATACACCGAACTCTTTCAATGGCCCGTTTTCTTTCTATGGCCTGAGCTTTTTCTACAACCCCATCTCTATTTTATATCCCGATGTTTCTATCTTCATATTTTTTCTTTTCCCTCTTTTCTGTTCGGTTGCACTGTATAGAAACACGATTATATAATTAGCCTTTTCTGACATCAATAACACTGCACCAACATAACATCTCTCTATCAGGCCACCTGCTCGCCCTTTGGGTTTTGGTAAGTCTTTCCTTCCCTTCCCGCTCTCTCTAACAATAATTGAATTTTAATAGAAAGATTTTCCTTTTTTGATATTGATAGTCTCGAATTTTCCTTATTGGTTTATTTGCTTAATCACTATTGCGGTGGGGCTTTTGATGTGTTCCCTATTAAAGTTTTTTTTTAGTATCCCATACTGTGCGATCGGCTATTTAAACAGGCGATCACGGGCGCTAAGTTATCACGGGTTGGACCCTCTGGCCCACTGGCGGAACCTTAAGCCTGAGATATCCGTGTGTGTTAAGGGGAGTAGCGATTCTTGATTGTTCATTGGCCCCAAAAGTGTCATATTTGTCTCTTTCTGGATTTTAGTATTTACACGCCACGCCAATAGTGACTTTTACTTACGTTGTGATCTTCCTTCTGCCAATCTCTATCAAGGGGACCCCACATGGCCTGAATTCACCTAGCACAGAAGAGATTAACATTAGATATCGGAGGACAGGATCCCCTGGTACTTCCACGTGTTATTAACAATTCTTCATCATCCCGTTCCTGATTAAATGTGCTACTTTTGATTTGTACCAAATGATTTTTTGTTTAAAGTCCAGGTTCTGCCTTCCAAGTGGTCCACGTTTTTCCTTTTTGGGGGCTTTTCCTGCTTCGACAGACTGGGTTGGAGTGATGTCTTCTGGGGAGGGATTTAGGATCTTGTGGAGCGAGATATCGTGGGGTAAGGTAGCTATATAGGTTTTCCATGCATCTCCCGAATATAAAAGTCTTCCCATGTTTGGATCCCCCGATCTTATTTTTAATCCACACAAAATATCCATTGCTGCACTAGGATAAACAGGTTTCTGTAAAGTCCTACCACGTTTAATTGCGGGGCCGCCACCATGTGGATCTTCAATAAACAGCCCCTGAACCCCGAATAGGCCATTTCGGAACGAAGTATCGCCCAAACGGCTGGGCATACACATCATGCCATGCGTGTCGGCCCCCATGAGGTACGTGGTAAATAGATGAATGAATTCCAGATATAACCGTGACCTGGATGGATATACATATATACCGTGACCTGGATGATATAGAGATAATACCGTGAGCCTGATGAATATTATAGAATATAACCGTACCTGATTAATTTAGATATACCAGTGACCTGGATGGATATTACAGAGATACCGTGACCTGGTAATAATTATAGATAAACCGTGACCTGGATGAATATTAAGATAGACCGTGACCTGGATGAATATTCACAGATATACCGTGACCTGGAATGGATATTACAGATATCCCGTACCTGGATGTGATATAACAGAACCGTGACCGGATGAATATTAGTGATATACAATAACCGTTACCTGAGAATATTATAGATATAAACCATGTGACCTGGATGGATATTACAGATATCCCGTGACTGGATGAACCGAACCCTTTTACGTATTTTATCCGTATAATAAAAATTAAGAAGTTTCAATAAACTGTTTTAACTGTTGGCATGAGATGACATAAGCACAATCATGAATCTAAGGTCTGGGATAAATTCAGTCTTACCCCCTGTGAACTCATTGACAAAAGGTGTTTTTCCATAAATGCCTCTGAACATTGTAACACATAACCCGGCAGATTCCAAGTAAATGTAATGAAACTTACTGAGGACTTTTCTCTATTGAAATGAATCCATACCGGACTTTCCCGATCTGATTTCCTGACAGAAATAATAAAAGTTTCCATTTCTCATATACATCTATTTCATTATAATAAGGCTGGTTAAACGAGTCTATTTAATTAAGCTTTGTGCTTTTTAATTTGTAAATAATATCTGTATAGATATTTTTTTTATTATATTTGTTTTGTTTTGAAGCAAAATCGGAATAAAGTTACTAATAGTTCTAATCTTGCTTCACCTTTCACTACTTTAGTTATTTGTGTGAATGGCGTCCTCTGCTTCGCTGCTTGTATTGCCTTAAGGAGAAGCGATTAAATGAGATTTTAGAGAATTTCCATTCAGAAAAAACCGTGTCTTATGAACGGCGAGAGTAACAAGAAATGTAATTCAATAAATAACGGCTTTGCGTATCCGACGTTAACCTACACAACGCTTTGCTGTGGTTTATTTAATACATATATTAATATAATATGGGGACCTTAGATATGAGTTATGGTATGAGTGACGCAGGGTACATGAATGATTGACAGATGAAGGGGGGGACAGGTAGCTGGAGATGGAACTTGCAACTTAAGAATAGTTTCTTTTTCTAACCTGCATTTAGGTAATTAAGGAAGGGGAACTCGGTGTTTAAAAATCCTCTTTTTGGGTGGACATGCCTTTCAGGAGTATTAACAAATATTCCTTTTATTAATTGAGAAAACCCTGTAGAGAACCAATCATATTCCTGCAAAATCATAGCGGCAGGGGGATGATATGAATGGGACATGTACTGTTACGATTACTGTTACATTATATGATTCTTATTATAGTTTATAACTATTACTTACCTTCCTCCTTTTTTGGGGTGGGAGAAATCCTGTTAAAGTTCTCCCATTTGGCTGTACTTTCCATCTTCACCTACATGCGCATTAAGAGAATAAAAATGAGAGATTAGATTTGGTCCTATGATATTCCACCTAAAATAACCGTAATACTTTTAGATAAAAGTCTAATATTCATCCAGGTCACTGTATATCTAATATTCATCCAGGTCACGGTATATCTGTAATATTTATCCAGGTCACGGTATATCTATAATATTCATCCAGGTCACGGTATATCTAATATTCATCCAGGTCACGGTATATCTAATATTCATCCAGGTCACGGTTTATCTGTAATATTCATTCATCTAGTACACGTACATCATGGGGGCCGACCCGCATGGCATGATGTGTATGCCCAGCCGTTTTGGCTGATACTTCGTCCGAAATGGCTATTCGGTCAGGGCTTATTGAAGATCCACCTGGTGGTCGGCCCCCGCAATTACACGTGTGTATGGACCTTTACAGTAAACCTGTTTATCCTATCAGCAATGGGATATTTTGTGTGGATAAAAATAGATCTGGGATCCCAAACATGGAATACCTTTTATCATTCTGGGATGCATGGAAACCCTATATAGACCTACCTTACCCCACGATCATCTAGCTCCACAAGATCCTAAATCCCTCCCCAGACTAATCCCCATCCACCCAGTCTCTGACAGCAGGACAAGCCCCCAAAAAGGGAAAACGTGGACACTTGGAAGGCAGAACCTGGACTTTAAACAAAACTCATTTGGTACAAATCAAAATTAGCCACATTTAATCAGGAACGGGATGAAGAATTGTTAATAACACGTGGAAGTAAAACATGGATCCTGT
>JAACNH010000642.1:15431-56905 GCA_019447015.1 Hymenochirus boettgeri | reverse complement strand
TAGAGATGGCAGAAGGAGATCCACGTAAGTAAAAGTCACTATTGTCGTTGCGTGTTAAATACTAAAATATCCCAGAAAGAGACACATACTGACACTGCAATGAACAATTGAAAGAAATCGCTACCTCCCCTTTAACACACACCGGATATATCAGCTTAAGGTTCCTCCAGTGGGTCCAGAGGGTCCAACCAGTGATAACTTAGCGCCATGATCGTCTGTTTATAATAGCCGATCGCCAGTATGGGCTACTAAAAAAGATACAGCACATAAACCAATAAGGAAATTAGAGAATATACAATTTATCAAAAAAGGAAAATCTCTTATATTAAAATCAATTATTGTTAGAGAGAGTTGAAAGAAAACGAGCTATAGAAAGAGCTCGGAGTATACAAAGAAAACGGGCCATAGAAAGAGCTCTATAAAGAAAGAGTATTGAAGTATATAGATAAACATCAGGATGAAGAGAGAAAGCAGCAGGACCCGAATGGAAAGGCTGGTGTAAGGAATAGAGTCCCGGAGGGACGAAGTTCACTGTACCTTTTAGGAGGAGGGCTGTCAGCAGGCTGGAAACAATGGCTGAAGAGCTGGTAACGGGGAAACAATTGCTGATGCACAGCTGAAGGGATGATACTGGAACAATGGCGAGGCACAGGCTGAAGGATGATAACTGGAACAATGGCTGGCGGCACAGGCTGAAGGGTGATACTGGAAACAATGTGCTGAGGCCAGGCTAGAAGAGAGCTGAGGCAACTGAGAGATATCATGAACAATGGCTGAGGCACAGGCGATGGGTGATTACTGGAACAAGGCTGAGCACAGGCTGATGGGATGATAGGACAAACGGTCTGAGGCACAGGCTGAAGGAATGGTACTGGAACAATGGCCTGAGGCCAAGGTCTGAGGGATTATACTGGAACAAATGGCGTGAGGCACAGGTGCTGATGGGATATACTTGGAACAACGGGCTAGGGCACAGGTGAAGGATGGTAACTGGAACAATGGTTGAGGCCAGGCTGATGGGATTATACTGGAACATGGCTGTAGGCACGTGCTGATGGGCACTGGAAGCTAGACCAGGCTGAGGAGCAACTGACATTGAGGCCAGGCCTGAAGGGAATGTAACTGGAACATGAGCTGAGGCCAAACGTGAGGGGCATGATACGGAACAATTGGCGAGAGCCAGCTAGGGATGATTGGAATAGCAATGCTTAAGAATAACTGGAACAATGGCTGAGGCACAGGCTGAAGGGATGTACTGGAAACAATGGCGAGGCACAGTGCTTGAAGGGATGATACTGGAACAACGGCTGAGGAGCAGGCTAAGGGATGATACTGGAACAAATTGGCTGAGGCAAACACGGCCTGAAGGAATGGTAATGGAACAATGGCTGAGGCAACATCAAGGTAAAGGCCTGGAGCCGAAGGCAGAACAACACTACACAGGCAGACAACCCAGTCTGTCCGGTAGCAGGGACTACGAAATAGGCACTCGCACCCTTGCGATGCCTATTTTGAATCTTTCGCGCAGCCGTTGTCGTCCGGACGTGGTGACGTCACCGACGTCCGACGTCCGGCACGTCACCAGTCCCGGAAACGGCGAGGGGGTTTTTTTGGAGCGCGGCAGGTAAGATCATTACAGTGGAATCCAGAACGATTGAATTTTAAACTGGATCTAAAATTGAAGGTTGTAGATCGTCAAGTAACACAATACAAATATTCTACAACCGCTTAGCAGCCTGAACATAAACAATTTAAGGGTAAGTAGAATGATCCTATTTATTGTTCTGTTAAAGGGAAGTAGTTAGAGTGGGAAGATATTCAATCTTTAGGGGCTCATGCAATAAAAGGTACAGCAACCTAGTAAACAGCTAACATCTGGTTGGTTGCTGTAAATGAAACTGTGACAAACATCTGTTGGATCAGTTAGAATGATTGGGGGTAAATTGTTGTTCTGCTTCAGCTGAACATTTTATAGAAGGTGGAAAGATGATCATTCTCAGCCAATAAGAAATTTGGATGTTGTACTAATATTCATCTGGTTTGTACAGATAAAGCCAATGCAGTGAGATAAAGGGAGACGTTTAGAGACTGAAGAGAGAAAACAGAAGGATGATCTAGAAGAAGAAGATCTGAGGAGCAGCCAATGGAAGTCCCCAGACGGGCAAACAAAGAAAAGAGCAGCGAAGAGAAGTCAGAAGAAAGACAGAGATCAGTGATGTAACTACAGCAACGGTCCTGGTCCTGCTGCTGGGAGAGAAGGGCTGTTATAAGGCCAAACCTGGACTATCAGAAGGAAAACAAACCTATTCTCCATCTTCAATCCCTTTATCCCTGGCCCACTGATCGTCTCTGTTCCACCACTTCCAAGACTTAGTTAAACCTGTTTCCTCTTATTTGGATGGAGAATTAAAGATTTATTTTTTAATCTTTGGTTTTTTTGTATATAATACTAGCAAAAGTGTGCCCGTTGGTGCACCGTGGGAAATATGTGGGTGTATGTTTAGCTCTATGTGGATACAGATGATAAAATGTTATAAAACTCATTCCCATACACAAGGCAGCCTAACATCTAGATGAGACAGACTTATCCATCTATATTTGTTATATAACATTATCACATTTCTGTTTGTGATGATTGTTTGGTAAATCTATTACAAGAGGATATTTAATCCAGGGTTTTGAGAGATGGACGAAACGCTAAAATCCGTTCCACCTGGGACCTGGAAATGGGCTGGGAAAACGGACCTAGATCCAGAAGTTTAAAAAAAATAATTCTTCCTCAATATCGAACCTGTTTTTCACATTACGCATTCTATTTTCCAGGGTCACCGAAATTTTAGAACAATTAGAATTTTAAAGAATTTGAAATGTTTTGAAAAAAATGATAATACGCTACCTGTCAGGTACAGGGACAATACGCTACCTGTCAGGTACAGGGTACAATACGCTACCTGTCGGTACAGGGACAATACGCTACCTGTCGTGTACAGGGACAATACGCTTACCTGTCAGGTACAGGACAATACGCTACCTGTCAGGTACAGGGACAATACGCTACCTGTCGGATACAGGGACAATACGCTACCTGTCAGGTACAGGGACAATACGCTACCTGTCTCAGGTACAGGGACAATACGCTACCTGTCAGGTACAGGACAATACTACCTGTCGGTACGGGACATACGCTACCTGTCAGGTACAGGGACAATACGCTACTGTCAGGTACAGTACAATAGCTACAGGTACGACATACGCTACCTCGGTACAGGGACATCGTACTGTCAGGACAGGACAATACGCTACCTGTCGGTACAGGGACAATACGCGACCGTCAGGGTACAGGACAATACGCTACCTGTCAGGTACAGGACAATACGCTACCTGTCAGGACAGGGACATACGCTACCGTAGGGTACAGGGACAATACGCTACCTGTCAGGTACAGGGACAATACGCTACCTGTCAGGTACAGGGACAATACGCTACCTGTCAGGTACAGGGACAATACGCTACCTGTCGGTTACAGGGACAATACGCGACCTGTCAGGTACAGGGACAATACGTACCTGTACGGGTCAGGACAATACGCTACCTGTCAGGTACAGGGCCAATACGCTACCTGGTACAGGGACAATACGCTACCTGTCAGGTAAAGGGACAATACCTCCCCCCCGTACCTGTCAGGTAAAGGGACAATACGCTACCTGTCGGGTACAGGACATACGCTACCTGTCAGGTACAGGGACAATAACGCACCCTGTAGGTACAGGGACATACGCTACCTGTTAGGTACAGGGACCATACATCCCCCTGTCACGGTACAGGTACAATACGCTACCGGTCACGGTACAGGGACAATACGCTACCTGTCGGCGTACGGCGGGACAATACGCTACCTGTCGGTACAGGGACAATACCTACCGTAGTACAGTAACAACGCTACCTGTCAGGTCAGGGACAATACGCTACCTGTCAGGTACGGGACAATACGCTACCTGCTGCTGGGTACAGGGACAATACGCTACCTGTCGGTACAGGACAATACGCTACCTGTCGCGGGTACAGGGACAATACGCTACCTGTCGGTTACAGGGACAATACGCTAACCTGTCGGTACAGGGACAATACGCGTACCTGTCAGGTACAGGGACAATACGCTACCTGTGGGTACAGGGACAATACGCTACCTGTCGGTACAGGGACAATACGCTACCTGTCGTAGGGACAATACGTACACGTAGGTAAGGACAATAGCGACCTGTCGGGTACAGGGACATACGCTACCTGTCGGTACAGGACAATACGCTACCGTGTACGCATCGCCTGTCAGGTACAGGGAACAATACGCTACCTGTCGGGTACAGGGACAATACGCTACCTGTCGGTACAGGGACAATACTCTACCTGTCAGGTACAGGGACAATACGCTACCTGTCAGGTACAGGGACAATACCGCTACCTGTCAGGTCAGGGACAATACGCTACCTGTCGGGTACAGGGACAATACGCTACCTGTCGGGTACAGGACAATACGCTACCGTCGGTACAGGGACATACGCTACCTGTCGGTACGTACCTGTCGGGACGGGACAATACGTACTGTCGGTACAGGTACCTCGTACCGTCGGTAGGGACAATACGCTACCTGTCGTAGGGACAATACGCTACCTGTCGGGTACAGGGCAATACGCTAACCTGTCGGGTACAGGGACAATACGCTACCTGTCGGGTACAGGGACAATAGCTACCTGTCGGGTACAGGTACATACGCTACCTGCGGTACAGGGACAATACGCTACCTGTCAGGTACGGACAATACGCTACCTGTCGGTACAGGGACAATACGCTAACCTGTCGGTACAGGGACAATACGCTACCTGTCGGGTACAGGACAATACGCTACCTGTCAGGTACAGGGACAATACGCTACCTGTCAGGTACAGGGACAATACGCTACCGTCGGGTACAGGGACAAACGCTACCTGTCGGGTACAGGGACAATACGCTACCTGTCGGGTACAGGGACAATACGCTACCTGTCGGGTACAGGGACAATACGCTACCTGTCGGTACAGGACAAATGCTACATGTACAGGTACAGGGACAATACGCTACCTGTCAGGGTACAGGGACAATACGCTACCTGTCGGGTACGGGACAACAATACGCTACCTGTCAGGTACAGGTTGGTACAATACGCTACCTGTCGGGTACAGGGACAATACGCTACCTGTCGGGTACAGGGACAACAATACGCACCTGTCGGGTACAGGGACATACGCTACCTGTCGGGTACAGGTACAATACGCTACCTGTCGGTACAGGGACAACCGCTACAGGAAATACGCTACCTGTCGGGTACAGGACAATACGCTACCTGTCGGTACAGGGACAATACGCTACCTGTCAGGTACAGGGACAATACGCTACCTGTCAGGTACAGGGACAATACGCTACCTGTCGGGTACAGGGACAATACGCTACCTGTTGGTACAGGGACAATACGCTACCTGTCGGTACAGGGACAATACGCTACCTGTCGGGTACAGGGACAATACGCTACCTGGGTACAGGGACAATACGCTACTGTCGTGTACAGGGACAATACGCTACCTGTCGGGTACAAGGGGACAATACGCTACCTGTCGGGTACAGGGACAATACGTACCTGTCTGGTACAGGGGGGACAATACGCTACCTGTCAGGTACAGGGACAATACGCTACCTGTCAGGTACAGGACAATACTCTACCTGTCAGGTCGGGACATACGCTACCTGTCAGTGTACAGGGACAATACGCTACTGTCAGGTACAGGGACATACGCTACTGTCGTGGGTGTACAGGTTACAATACGCTACCTGTCGGGTACAGGGACAATACGCTCCTGTCGGGTACAGGGACAATCCGCTACTGTCAGGTACAGGGACAATACGCTACCTTGGTTACAGGGACAATACGCTACCTGTCGTTACAGGGACAATACGCCTACCTGTCGGTACAGGGACATACGCTACTGTCGGTACAGGGACAATACGCTACCTGTAAGGTACCAGGGAATACGCTACCTGTCAGGTTACAGTGGACAATGACGACTACCTGTCAGGTACAGGGACAATACGCTACCTGTCGTACAGGAAACGACCTGTCATGTACAGGGACAATACGCTACCTAGGTACAGGGACATACGTACTGTCAGGTAAGGTACAATACGCTAACCTGTCGGTCAGGGACACAATTTACGCTACATGTCGGTACAGGGACAATACGCTACCGTGGGGTACAGGGGACAATACGCTACTCCTGTCGGGTACCGGGACACCTAGAGTCAGGCTACCTGTCAGGTACAGGGACAATACGCTACCTGTCAGGTACAGGGACAATACGCTACCGCTCGGTACAGGGACAATACGCTCACTGTCAAGGTACGGGAAAATACGCTACCTGTCGGTACAGGGACAATACGCTACCTGTCGCAGGACAATACGCACCTGTCGTACAGGACAATACGTACCTGTGGGTACAGGACATACGCTACCTGTCGGTACAGGGACAATACGCTACCGTCGGGTACAGGACATACGCTACCTGTCAGGTACAGGGACAATACGCTACCTGTCAGGTACAGGTTAACAATACGCTAACCTTCGGTAAAGGGACAATACGCTACCTGTAGGTACAGGGACAATACGCTACCTGTCAGGTAACAGGGACAATCGCTACCTGTCGGTACAGGGACAATACGCTACCTGTCAGGTACAGGACAATACTACCCTGTCAGGTTACAGGGACAATACGCTACCTGTCAGTACAGGGACAATACGCTACCTGTCGGTACAGGGACAATACGCTACCTGTAGGACAGGGACAATACGATACCTGTCAGGTAGTACAGGGACAATACGCTACCTGTCGGTACAGGTACAATACGCCCTGTGAGGTACAGGTGGGGGGGGACAATACGCTACCTGTCAGGTACAGGGACATACTACTGTCGTACAGTACATACGCTACCTGTCAGGTACAGGGACAATACGCTTACCTGTCGGGTACAGGGACAATACGTACTTGTCCAGGAGGGACAATACGTACCTGTCGGTCAGGGACAATACGCTACTGTCAGGTACAGGACAATACGCTACCTGTCGGGATTACCAGGGACAATACGCTACCTGTCAGGTACAGGGGACATACGGCTACCTGTCAGTACAGGACAATACGCTACCTGTCAGGTACAGGTACCAATACGCTACCTGTCAGGTACAGGGACAATACGCTACCTGTCGGTAGGGGACAATACGCTACACTGTCGGGTACAGGGGCACTACGCTACCTGTCGGGGTTACAGGGCAACAATACGCTACCTGTAGTACAGGTACAATACGCTTACCGTGTCAGGTACAGGGGACAATACGCTACCTGTCAGGTAAAGGGACAATACGCTTACCTGTCGGTCAGGAAAGTACATGTCGGACAGATACCACCTTTACGGGTACAGGGACATACGACTACCTGTCGGGTACAGGGACAATCGGTCTACCTGTCGGGTAAGGGACACGTACGCTACTGTCAGGGTACAGGTGACAATACGACTGTCGGTACAGGGAATCCACGCTACACTGTCGGGTACAGGACAATACGCTACCGTCGGGTTCAGGGACAATACGCTCCCGGTTTTTGTCGGGGTACAGGACAATACGCTACCACTGTAGGGACAGGACAATACTCTACCTGTTCGGGTACAGGACCCGGACTCGGACAGCACTACGCTACCTGTGGGTCCAGGCATACGCCTGCGGTACAGGAAATACTCTTCCATGTCGGGTACAGGGCCACAATACGCTACCTGTTCGGGTACAGGGACAACTACGCTACCTGGTCGGGTACAGGGACAAACGCTACCTGTCGGTACAGGGACATACGCTACCTGTCGGGTACAGGGGAACATACGCTACCTGTCAGGGACAGTGGGACAAAAGTAACGCTCACCCGTCGGACAGGGAACAAATACGCTACCTGTAGGTACAGGGCACAAACCTACCTGTCAGGGACAGGGACATACGCTATACCTGTGGTACAGGGAACAGATACGCATCCTTGTCGGGTACAGGGACAAGTACCTGCGTACATGCATCGCTTTAACATGGGAGTACGTACGGTGGACGGGGACAATACGCTTCCTGTCGGGTAAGGGAATACGCACCTGTCGGGGTACAGGGACAATACGCTCTACCTTTCGGGACAGGATTACCGTGGTACAGGAACGCTACTGTACGGGTGACAGGGACAATAAGCACACTGTCGTACGAGGAACATAACGCTACCTGTCGGGTAACAACGTACCGTCTGGTACAAGACATACGCTACCGTCGGGTACAGGGACAACTAACGTCGGTACGGACTACGCACCTGTCGGGTACAGGGACATGCTATTGACAGTACATACCTGATCGGGTACAGGCGACTATACGCTACCTGTTCGGGTACAGGACAATACGACTACTGCGGGTACAGGGACAATACGCTTACCTGTCGGTACAGGACAATACGCTACCTGTCTGGTAAAGACAGCTACCGTCGTCAGGCAATACGCTACCTGTCGGGTACGGGACAAACGCTTACCTGCTTGGGTAGCAGGTAGGACAATACGCTACCTGTCGGGTACAGGACAATACGCTACTGGTCGGGTACAAGGGGACAATACGCTACCTGTCGGGTACAGGGACAATACGCTTCCTGTGGTACGGACAACGTACACATGTACATGACTTCTGTCGGCGGCCTAGACTGGCTGGACAATACGCGTACGCGGTAAGAAACGCTCCTTGGTACGGGCATAGTACGTCGAGGGACAATACGATCCACTGTCGGGTACAGGGACTAGATCGTAAGGAATACTCTCCCTGTCGGGTACAGGGCAATACGCTACCTGTCAGAATGCAAGCTACCTGCAGGTACAGACTACGCTACCCTGTCGGGTCAGGACAATACGCTAACCTGGTCTGGTACAGGGACAATACGCTTATTCTGGGTAAGGACCATACGCTACGTCTTTGGTACGGGACAAAGCACTGTGCTAAAGACACGGCTCCAGCATGCTCGGCATCGAACGGTCGTACAGGGACATCGCTACTGTCAGGTACGGGACACCTCTCCTGTCGCTGTCCCCACGGGACAATAGCGACCGGCGGTAACTGGGACAATACGACTACCTGTCGGTACAGGACAAGATACGCTACCTGTCGTGGCAACCTACCTCAGGCAGGACAATAACGCTACCTTGCGAGGAGACATGTCCCTCACGACAGGACAATACGCTCCTGTCAGTCCAGACAATGCTACCTGTCGACAGGGACATAACGCTACCTGTCGGTCGAATACTCGCGGTAGGGAAAACTCTACTGATGTACGCATACCTCCTTGTCACTCAGGGACAATCGCAACCTGTCAGCAGGGACATAGCAACTTGAACAGACAATACGCTAACTGTCAGTCGGACAATACACTGCCGGTGAGGGACAATACGCTACCTGTCGGGTACGGGAACCAATCAGCTACCTGTCGTACAGGGAACAATACGCTACCTGTCGATAGGACATATCTACTGTCGGGAACGGGCAATACGCTACCTCCCTGTCCGTACAGGGACAATACCGCTACTGTCAGTACACGGGACAATAAGTCTACCTGTCGGGTCAGCGGACAAATACGCTACCGTCGGGTACAGGGGACAATTACTTCAGGGATCGCTACCTGTCATGTACACTGGGGGACAATACGCTACAGCCTTCGAGGTACAGGGAAAACAAAAAAAAAAACATACGCTACCTGTCGGGTGAGCAGGGACAATACGCTAACCGTCGGGTACAGGGACATACGCTACCTGTCGGGTCTTACAGGGACAATACCTACACTGTTCATGTACAGGGAACATACGCACTGTCAGGACCAGGGCCCAATAACGCTTACTCGGTAGTACTAGGACATCGTACTCGGTAAGGGACAATACGCTACCTGTGGGTAGAGGGACAATCTACCTCCTGTCGCTGTAGCCAAGCGGGGCAGCAGTCACTACGGGAAATAGCAATCTCCTACGCAGTTGGGACAAAGGCTGCTTGTAGGCCTTCTGTCATGGATTTTACCTGTACGGCTGACAAGATGGCTAATACGACTTCCACCTTAAAAGGTATAGACAATACTCTTAGGTGTCCTTTATGAGATTTTTCACATATGTAACCTGTCGTAGGGACGAATACGCTAGTTGTTGGTACATGGGAATACAATACCCCTGCTCACTTAGATAAGAGGAAGCAGAATACGCTACCTGTATGTCATTATAAGGGACAATTACTTCGGGAACACATTACTACCCCGTGTTCTAATAGGGTGACCAGATTAGTCTAATATAGGGTCGTACCAATGCAGTGTGACATTTAACTACCCACGTGCAGGGACCATACGCTACTCGCAGTGGGAAATACATATGTCAATTTGTACTAGGGCAAATGAACCGTAGAGTCATTATAGGGAACAGGGACATGAACTATGTCATTATATGGGAATAGGACCATATACTATGTCAGTTAAGGGACAACCGGGACTACGGATCAGGTATTGTATAGGGAATAGCTACCATAGGACATATCGTGTCTTACTGTCGAACTTACCATGGTCGCTTAAAACTAGACTATGCATGAAAGTGTCTATAAAGGGACGACCATTATAAGTGTCAAATAGGAACAGTACCTGATCATTGCCTATAAGGCAATAGCTAGTCAGATCTAGGGACATAAGCTACATTGGAGGGTACAGGGGAATAAAAAGTCTATGTCAGAGTGCATGATACCATGGGAAAGTGGATTCATCTTAATGATGTCCTGACTAGTGTCATTAATTAAAGTACAGATATGTATTATGGACGGATGGATTAGCATTAATGGGAAATACCCAGATATGGTTCATAAGAATGTTACATGTCTGGTACTCGAATGATCCGATGTCATTGAATGTACTTTCTGTCTAGGGACAGATAAGGCACAATAGGACGGACATATCTCGTGTCATTAGGAGTACGTAAGGGTATACAATAGGACAGTGACCTGATCTTATGGGTACAGGACCACGATATATGCTTATATGATTGTCAGAGTATCATAAGGGACATACGTACCTGTAATGACGTGACATTATACGATGACCAGAATTAGGTCCATATAGGGACATAGCTACCATGGGTCGAGGTATTAAATAAGGGACAATACGCTACCAGTATAGTACAGTTACAATATACGCTCCCTATAAGCTGCCAAAATGCCGGGGAGGAAGTGGAATGATTCCATATGCAGTGGAAGGTGATGGTCTGGGACCATGTTCTGGTCATGGGATTTATAAACTACCTGACATGATTGGAGTAATGATGCACACCTCAAAGTATAAGTTCTGAAATTTCCTTTATGAGCATTTCTTCACGATGGTAGGATTCCCTTCTAGACAGAATGTGTTTGGATCTGTGATATCTAATACCTGAGTATTATGGATGGGTAATGGAAGATTAGGGAATAGTGACCTTGATATAGTGTCATTTAAATAGTGATAGTTGACCAGTATATAGTGTCATTTATATAGGGAACATGTGACCATGATATAGTGTCATTTAATATAGGGATAGTACATGATTTATTTCATATAGGGAAAGTGACATGATATAGTGTCATTTAATATAGGGAATAGTGACATGATATAGTGTCATTTAATATAGGGAAGTGACCATGATATAGTGTCATATTAGGGAATAGTGACCATTATATAGTGTCATTAATATAGGAGAATAGTGACCATTATGGTCATTTAATATAGGAATGTGACCATGAGATAGGTCATTTAATATAGGATAGTGACCATGATATAGTGTCATTTAATATAGGGAATAGTGACCATGATATGTGTCATTTAATATAGGGAATAGTGACCATGATCATGTGTCATTTAATATAGGGAACAGTGACCTGATATAGTGTCATTTAAATATAGGGATAGTGACCATGATATAGTGTCATTTAATATAGGGAATAGTGACCATGATATCGTGTCATTTAATATAGGGAATAGTGATCATGATATAGTGTCTTAATATAGGGAATAGTGACCATGATATAGTGTCATTTAATATAGGGAATAGTGACCATGTATATAGTGTCATTAATATAGGGAAGAGTGACCATGATATAGTGTCATTTATAGAAGGGAAAACGTGATTGCATATAGTGTCATTTAATATAGGGCAATAGTGGATGATGGGAAAACCATGATATAGTGTCATTTAATATAGGGATAGTGACCATGATATGTGTCATTTAATATAGGGAATAGTGATCAGATTAGTGTATTTAAATAGGGAATAGTGACCATTGATATAGTGTCATTTAATATAGGGAATAGTGACCATGATATAGTGTCATTTAAATAGGGAACAGTGACCATGATATAGTGTCATTTATTATAGGGAACAGTGACCGTGATATAGTGTCATTTAATATAGGGAACAGTGACCATGATTTAATATAGGGAACAGTGACCACGATATAGTGTCATTTATTATAGGGAATAGTGATCATGAATATATGGTCATTTAATATAGGGAAGTGACCTGATATAGTGTCATTTAATATAGGGAATAGTGACCATGATATAGTGTCATTTAATATAGGGAAAGTGACCATGATATAGTGTCATTTAATAAGGGAATAGTGACAGATATAGTATCATTAATATAGGGAATAGTGACCATGATATAGTCATTTATATAAGGAATAGTGACCATGATATAGTGTCATTTAATATAGGGAAAGTAACATGATTATAGTGTCATTTAGATCCGGCATAGAATGATTAGGTCAGATGACAGACGTGATATGTGTCATTAATATAGGGAACAGTGACCGTGATATATGTGTCATTTAATATAGGGAACAGTGACCATGATTTTAATATAGGGAACAGTGACCACGATATAGTGTCATTATTATAGGAATAGTGATCATGATATAGTGTCATTTAATATAGGGAATAGTGACCATGATATAGTGTCATTTAATAGAGGGAATAGTGACATGAGTATATAGTGTCATTTATATAGGGAACAGTGACAGTGATATAGTGTCATTTATTATAGGGACAGTGATCATGATATAGTCTTTATATAGGGAATAGTGATCATGATATAGTGTCATTTAATATAGGGAATAGTGACCATGATATAGTGTCATTTGATTATAGGGAACATGACCATGATAAGTGTCATTTATATAGGGAACAGTGACCGTGATATAGTGTCATTTAATATACGGAACAGTGACCATGATTTAATATAGGGAACAGTGACCACGATATAGTGTCATTTATTATAGGGAACAGTGACCGTGATATAGTGTCATTTAATATAGGGAACAGTGACCATGATTTAATATAGGGACAGGACCATATATAGTGTCATTATATAGGGAATAGTGATCATGATATAGTGTCATTTAAGATAGGGAATAGTGACCATGATATAGTGTCATTTAATATAGGGAATAGTGACCCATGATATAGTGTCATTTAATATAGGGAATAGTGACATGATATAGTGTCTTTATATAGGGAAATAGTGACCATGTATATGTCATTTAATATAGGGAATAGTGACCATGATATATGTCATTTATATAGGGAAAGGACCATGATATAGTGTCATTTAATATAGGGAACAGTGACCATGATATAGTGTCTTTAATATAGGGAATCGTGACCATGATATAGTGTCATTTAATATAGGGAATAGTGACCATGAATATAGGGTAGTCTTAATATAGGGGAATAGTGACCATGATATAGTGTCATTAATATAGGGATAGTGACCATGATATAGTGTCATTTAATAAGGGAACAGTGACCAAGTGATATAGTGTCATTTAATATACGGGAAGTGACCATGGAATTTAAAATAATATAGGGAACAGGGACAGTGATATAGTGTTCATTAATAGGGAATAGTGACCATGATATGTGTCATTAATATAGGAATAGTGACGATATAGTGTATAATATAGGGAACAGTGACCATGATATAGAAGTGCCATTGATGATAGTGTCATTTAATATAGGGAATAAGTGACCATGATTATAGTGTCATTTAATATAGGGAAACAGTGACCCATTGATATAGTGTCATTTAATATAGGAACAGTGACCATGATATAGTGTCCATTTAATATAGGGGAACATTAACAGTGACCATGATATAGTGTCATTTAATAAAGGAATAGGACCACATGAAGAGTATGTCATTTAATATAGGAAGAGTGACCATGATATAGTGTCATTAATATAAGGCATTGGACATGATATAGTGTCATTTAAATAGGGGAATAGGTGACCATGATATAGTGTCTTAATATAGGAATAGTTGGGACCATGATATAGTGTCATTATAATATAGGGAACTAGTGAACGATGATATAGTGTCATTTATATAGGAACAGTGACAGGTATAGTGTCATTTAATATGTTGTATAGGGAACAGTGACCGGAAATAGTGGTCATTTAATATAGGGAACAGTGACACTGATATAGTGTCATTTATTATCGGGAATAGTCAGGATATTACGTCATTCTAATATAGGGAATAGTACCATGATATAGTGTCATTTAATATAGGGAATAGTGACCATGATATAGTGTCATTTTATTATAGGGAACGTGAAAGGGATATATGTGTCATTTAATATAGGGACAGTGATACCCATCGATATAGTGTCATTTATATATGGAATAGTGATACATATATAGTGTCATTTAATATAGGGAATATGACCGATGATAGTGTCATTATTATAGGGAACAGTTTGACCATGATATAGTGTCATTTAATATAGGGAAAGTGACCTGAATATGTGTCCATTTAATATAGGAACAGTGACCCATGATTTAATATGGAGTGACACGATTATAGTGTCATTATATAGGGATAGTGACATGATCTAGTGTCATTTAATATAGGGAATAGTGACCATGATATAGTGCATTTAATATAGGGAATAGTGACATGATATAGTGTCATTTAATATAGGGAATAGTGACCATGATATAGTGTCATTTAATATAGGGAATAGTGACCATGATATAGGTCATTTAATATAGGGAATAGTGACCATGATATAGTGTCATTTTATAGGGAATAGTGACCATGGATATAGTGTCATTATATAGGGAAGTGACCATGATATAGTGTCATTAATATAGGGAATAGTGACCATGGTATAGTGTCATTTAATATAGGGAATAGTGACCATGATATAGTGTCATTTAATATAGGGAATAGTGACCATGATATAGTGTAGTTAATATAGGGAATAGTGACCATGATATAGTGTCATTTAATATAGGGAAAGTGACCATGATATAGTGTCATTTAATATAGGGAAAGTGACCATGATTAAATAGGGAAGTGACCATGATATAGTGTATTAATATAGGGAATAGTGACCATGATAGTGTATTTAATAGGAAGAGTGACCATGATATAGTGTCATTTAATATAGGGAACAGTGACCATGATTTAATATAGGGAAAGTGACCATGATATAGTGTCTTTATATAGGAACAGTGAATGTATAGTGGCATTTATAATAGGGAAAAGTGACCATGATATAGTGTCATTTAATAAGGGAACAGTGACCATGATTTAGTGTCATTTAATATGGGAACAGTGACCATGATATAGTGTCATTTAATAAGGGAAAACAGTGACCATGATTTAATATAGGGAAAGTGACCATGATATAGTGTCATTTAATATAGAGGAAAAAGTGACCATGATATAGTGTCATTTATATAGGGAACAGTGACCATGATATAGTGTCATTTAATATAGGGAACAGTGACCATGATATATGCATTTAATATAGGGAATAGTGACCATGATATAGTGTCAATTTAATATAGGGACAGTGACCCTGATTATGTCATTTAATATAGGGAACAGTGACCATGATTAGTGTCATTTAATATAGGGATAGTGACCATGATATAATGTCTTTAATATAGGGAATAGTGACCATGATATAGTGTCATTTAATATAGGGAATAGTGATCATGATATAGTGTCATTTAATATAGGGACAGTGACCATGATATAGTGTCATTTAATTAGGGAAACATGGACCATGATATAGTGTCTTAAATAAGGGAATAGTGACCATGATATAGTGTCATTTAATAAGGAATAGTGACATAATCAGTGTCATTAATATAGGGAACAGTGACCAATGAGTTAATATAGGGAACCGTGACATGCTATAGTGTCATTTAATATAGGGAACAGTGATATGGATATAGTGTCATTAATAGGGAACAGTGACCATGATATAGTGTCATTTAAATAGGGAACAGTGACCATGATATAGTGTCATTTAATATAGGGAAAGTGACCATGATATAGTGTCTTAATATAGGGAAACGTGACCATGATTTATATGGGAACAGTGACCATGATATAGTGTCATTTAATATAGGAAAAAGTTACCATTGATATAGTGTCATTAATATAGGGAACAGTGACCATGATATAGTGTCATTTAATATAGGAACAGTGACCATGATATAGTGTCATTTAATATAGGGAATAGTGACCATGTATAGTGTCATTTAATAGGGAACAGTGACCATGATATAGTGTCATTTATATAGGGAACAGTGACCATGATATAGTGTCATTTAATATAGGGAATAGGGACATGATATAATGTCATTAATATAGGGAATAGTGACCATGATATAGGTCATTTAATATAGGGAATAGTGATCATGATATAGTGTCATTTAATATAGGGAACAGTGACATGATATAGTGTCATTTAATATTAGGGAACAGTGACCATGATATAGTGTCATTTAATATAGGGAAACAGTGACCTGATAAGTCATTTAATATAGGGAACAGTGACCATGATACAGTGTCATTTAATAGGGAAAGTGACATGATACAGTGTCATTTAATATAGGGAATAGTGATTCCGATACAGTGTCATTTAATATAGGGAATAGTGACCCTGATAATGTCATTTAATATAGGGATAGTGACCGAAAGTGTCATTTAATGTAGGAATAGTGATCATGATACAGTGTCATTTAATATAGGGAATAGTGACCATGATATAATGTCATTTATATAGGGAATAGTGGACCATGATGATGTGTGCATTTAATATAGGGAATAGTGACCATGATTAGTGTCATTTAATATAGGGATAGTGATCCTGATAAGTGTCATTTAATATAGGGAATAGTGCCATGATACAGTGTCATTTAATATATGGAATAGTGATCATGATATAGTGTCATTTAATGTAGGGAATAGTGACCATGATATAGTGTCATTTAATTAGGGAATAGTGGACCATGATATAGTGTCATTTAAAATAGGGAATAGTGACCTGATTATAGTGTAATTTAATATAGGGAATAGTGATCATGATATAGAGGTAATTTAATATAGGGATAGTGACCATGGTATATGTCATTTAATATAGGGAATAGTGATCATGATATAGTGTCATTAATGTAGGGAATAGGACCATGATATAGTGTCATTTAATATAGGGAATAGTGACCTGATATAGGTAATTTAATATAGGGAATAGTGATCATGATATAGTGTCATTTAATATAGGGAATAGTGACCATGGTACAGTGTCATTTTAATATAGGGAATAGTGACACGTGGATATAGTGTCATTTAATATGGGAATAGTGACCGTTAGACAGTGTCATTTAATATAGGGAATAGTGACCATGGTACAGTGTCATTTAATATAGGGAATAGTGACCCTGATATAGTGTTCATTTAATATAGGGAATAGTGACCATGGTACAGTGTCATTTAATGTAGGGAATAGTGACCATGATATAGTGTCATTTAATATAGGGAATAGTGACCATGATATAATGTCATTTAATATAGGTTGCAAAAAGTACACTGGGTTAACAAAAACTATAGGAAAGCTAATTTTGTGCTGTTAAAGGAATCACTCCTGCCAGGGGAGGACTGGGGCCTTCTGGCCTGGTAGGAAAATACAACCAAGTGGCCCTTTCATGGTAGATCACTAAATGTTTGTTCATGCCCCCTTTGTTAAGGCCAAGCAAAGGAATTGTGAGGGGCCCACTTTGTTAAGGTTACACACACTGTGTTTAAGTTATGCCCATTTTACATGGTTTATATGATCTTGCTGACAATACTGGGTAATGATCTGGAGGTCTGACAACACTGGCTAAGGATCTGGGGGGCTGACAACACTGGCTAATGATCTGGAGGGCTTACAACACTGGCTAAGGATCTGGAGGGCTGACTAACATTGGCTAATGAAGGGTTGGGCTGACTAACACTGGCTAATAAACTGTAGGGCTAACTATCACTTGGTAATGAACTGGAGGGCTGACTAACACTGGGAAATGAACTGAAGGACTGACTGATACTGGCTAATGAACTGGAGGGCTGAATAACAATGGCTAATGAACTGGAGGGCTGAAAACCATTGGCTAATGAATGGTGCGTGTCAGCTCCCAGTGTCAATAAAGGAAAGAAGTTCAGCAGCAGAGGAGGAGTCTTCTTTTCCTTGCTCATGTTAAAGCTAGAGGTGCATACTGTGCCGTTTATGTGCATGACTTACTAATAGCTTCTGTGCCCAAATATTTAATTGAAGACCAGCCCGGGGGGCATTTGCCCCTCAGCCTACTGGGCCAGTCCTCCCCTGACTCCTGCTCATAGACTGGGGGGAATTGTTTCTAGGTAAAGATACTGAGCAGATGTGGACCACTTTTAAAGGGATATTAAACTATTACATTTCTACATTTGTACCTTTAGGGAACAAGTGTAAAAAAAGTAGGTCCACTCCTGCATGGCTTAATACTCAGGTAAAAAGGGAAATGGAAAAAAAGGAAAAGGCTTATAAAATTTTGAAATAGGGAACAGAACAGGCTTACAGGGAGTATAAAAGCTGTAATAAAGAGTGCAAGAAAGTATTTAAACTAGCTAAAATAGAAAATGAAATAAGGATTGCCAAACAAAGCAAGTCCAACCCCAAAATGTTTTTTAAGTATATAAATGGTAAAAAGATGAGGTCTGAGAATGTGGGACCATTAAATAATGGGGCTCAGGTGGTTGTAGAGGATGCCGAAAAGGCTAATCTGCTAAACCATTTTTTTATATCAGTTTTCACTGTTGAGAATCCTAGTCCTTACAGCAGGGATGGTATGGGGATACTATATAATATTGAGAATTACTGGTATTAATACATATACTGTAGTTCTGGTTGGTACAGGGATACTATATAATATTGAGAATTACTGGTATTAATATACTGTAGTCCTGGTTGGTACAGGGATACTATATAATATTGAGAATTGCTGGTATTATTACATATACTGTAGTTCTGGTTGGTACAGGGATACTAAATAATATTGAGAATTACTGGTATTAATACATATACTGTAGTTCTGGTTGGTATGGGGATACTAAATAATATTGAGGGGTATGTCCATCAAAAAAGTTGTTTTCTATCTGATTTACTGAAGGACAGGAGGTAAATGCACTCTCTCTTACCTCCCGTTCCTCAGTAAATCTTACAGGAAAGGTGGAGACACTAACCCACTCCAGCGCCGACTTCACTGACAGTCTCCGACGCGTCCTCGCTCCTTCGTACTGTGTGACTAGAGACGCGTCAGGGAATTTGGCGCTGGAGCGGGTCCACGGGTAAGTGTCTCCACCTTTCCTGTAAGATTTACTGAGGAACGGGAGGTAAGAGAGAGTGCATTTACCTCCTGTTCTTCAGTAAATCAGATAGAAACCAACTTGTTACTTTGTATTTATCACCCTTGTATGACTATATTGTATTTTGTTACTGTACAACGCTGCATCCCCAAGTGGCGCTATATAAATAAACATATACATACATACTGTATAATCTGTATTGTTATAATGTACAGCGCTGTGTACCCAAGTGGCGCTATATAAATAAGCATTTACATACATACTGTATAATCTGTACTGTTATAACTTACAGCGCTGCGTCCCCAAGTGGCGCTATGTAAATAAACATATACATACATACTGTATAATCTGTATTGTTATAATGTACAGCGCTGTGTACCCAAGTGGCGCTATATAATAAACATATACATACATACTGTATAATCTGTATTGTTATAATGTACACGCTGTGTCCCAAGTGGCGCATATAAATAAACATATACATACATACTGTATAATCTGTATTGTTATAATGTACAGCGCTGTGTCCCCAAGTGGCGCTATATAAATAAAATACTACATACTGTATAATCTGTATTGTTTATAATGTACAGCGCGTGTGTACCCAAGTGGCGCTATATAATAAACATATACATACATACTGTATAATCTGTATTGTTATAATGTACAGCGCTGTGTCCCAAGTGGCGCTATATAAATAAACATACATACATACTGTATATCTGTATTGTTATAATGTACAGCGCTGTGTCCCAAGTGGCGCATATAAATAAACATAACTACATACTGTTAATCTGTATTGTTATAATGTACAGCGCTGTGTCCCCAAGTGGCGCTATATATAAATAAACATATACATACATACTGTATAATCTGTATTGTTATAATGTACAGCGCTGTGTACCCAAGTGGCGCTATATAAATAAACATATACATACATACTGTATAATCTGTATTGTTTTAAATGTACAGCGCTGTGTCCCCAAGTGGCGCTATAAATAAACATATACATACATAGTATAATCGTATTGTTATAATGTACAGCGCTGTGTCCCAAGTGGCGCTATATAAATAAACATATACATACATACTGTATAATCTGTATTGTTAAATGTACAGCGCTGTGTCCCCAAGTGGCGCTATATAAATAAACATATACATACATACTGTATAATCTGTATTGTTATAATGTACAGCGCTGTGTCCCAGTGGCGCTATATAATAAACATATACATACATACTGTAATCTGTATTGTTATAATGTACAGCGCTGTGTACCCAAGTGGCGCTATATAATAAACATATACATACATACTGTATAATCTGTATTGTTATAATGTACAGCGCTGTGTCCCCAAGTGGGTATATAATAAACATATACATACATACTGTATAATCTGTATTGTTATAATGTACAGCGCTGTGTACCCAGTGGCGCTATATAAATAAACATATACATACATACTGTATAATCTGTATTGTTAAATGTACAGCGCTGTGTCCCAAGTGGCGCTATATAATAAAATATACATACATACTGTATAATCTGTATTGTTATAATGTACAGCGCTGTGTACCCAAGTGGCGCTATATAAATAACATATACATACATACTGTATAATCTGTATTGTTATAATGTACAGCGCTGTGTACCCAAGTGGCGCTATATAAATAAACCATTACATACATACTGTATAATCTGTATTGTTATAATGTACAGCCTGTCCCCAAGTGGCGCTATATAAAAAACTATACATACTATCTGTATAATCTGTATTGTTATAATGTACAGCGCTGTACCCTAGTGGCGCTATATAAATAAACATATACATACATACTGTATAATCTGTATTGTTATAATGTACAGCGCTGTGTACCCAAGTGGCGCTATTATAAATATACATACATACTGTATAATCTGTATTGTTATAATGTACAGCGCTGCTCCCCAAGTGGCGCTATATAAATAAACATATACATACATACTGTAGTAATCTGTATTGTTATAATGTATAGCACTGCTGTCCCCAAGTGGTCGCTATATAAATAACATATACATACATACTGTATAATCTGTATTGTTATAATGTACAGCACTGTGTCCCCAAGTGGCGCTATATAAACATATACATACATACTGTATAATCTGTATTGTTATAATGTAAGCCACTGTGTCCCAAGTGCGCTATAAATAAACATATACATACATACTGTATAATCTGTATTGTTATAATGTACAGCGCTGTGTACCCAAGTGCGCTATATAATAAACATATCTACATACGATAATCTGTATTGTTATAATGTACAGCGCTGTGTACCCAGTGGCGCTATATAACATAAACATATACATACATACTGTTAATACTGTATTGTTATAATGTACAGCGCTGTGTCCCCAAGTGGCGCTATATAAATAAACATATACATACATACTGTATAATCTGTATTGTTATAATGTACAGCGCTGTGTCCCAGTGGCGCTATATAAATAAACATATACATACATACTGTATAATCTGTATTGTTTAAATGTACAGCGCTGTGTACCCAAGTGGCGTCTATTAATAAACATATAACATACATACTGTATAATCTGTATTGTTATAATGTACAGCGCTGTGTCCCAAGTGGCGCTATATAAATAAACATATACATACATACTGTAATCTGTATTGTTTTAATGTAACAGCGCTGTGTACCCAAGTGGCGCTATATAAATAAACATATACATACATACTGTATAATCTGTATTTTAATGTACAGCGCTGTGTCCCAAGTGGCGCTATATAAATAAACATATATACATACTGTATAATCTGTATTGTTATAATGTAAGCGCTGTGCTCCCACCTGGCGCTATATAAATAAACATATAAACATACTGTATAATCTGTATTGTATAATGTACAGCGCTGTGTCCCAAGTGGCGCTATATAAATAAACATATACATACATACTGTAAATCTGTATTGTTATAATGTACCGGCTGTGTACCCAAGTGGGCTATATAAATAAACATATACATACATACTGTATAATCTGATTGTTATATGTACAGCTGTGGTCCCCAAGTGCGCTATATAAATAAACATATACATACATACTGTAATCTGTATTGTTATAATGTACAGCGCTGTGTCCCAAGTGGCGCTATATAAATAAACATATACATACATACTGTATAATCTGTATTGTTATAATGTACAGGCTGTGTCCCAAGTGGCGCTATATAAAACATATACATACATACTGTATAATCTGTATTGTTATAATGTACAGCGCTGTGTACCCAAGTGGCGCTATAAAATAAACATATACATACATACTGTATAATCTGTATTGTATAATGTACAGCGCTGTGTACCCAAGTGGGCCTATATAAATAAACATATACATACATACTGTATAATCTGTATTGTTATAATGTACACAGCTTGTACCCAAGTGGCGCTATATAAATAAACATATAATACATACTGTATAATCTGTATGTGATTAATGTACAGCGCTGTGTACCCAAGTGGCGCTATATAAACATATACATACATACTGTATAATCTGTATTGTTATAATGTACAGCGCTGTGTACCCAAGTGGCGCTATATAAACATATACATACATACTGTATTCTGTATTGTTATAATGTACAGGCTGCTGTACCCAAGTGGCGCTATATAAATAAACATATACATACATACGTATAATCTGTATTGTTAAATGTACAGCGTGTGTACCCAAGTGGCGCTATATAAATATACATACATACAAACTGTATAATCTGTATTGTTATAATGTACAGCGTGTGTACCAAGTGGCGCTATATAAATAAACATATACATACATACTGTATATCTGTATTGTTATAATGTACAGCGCGCGTACCCACAGTGGCGCTATATAAATAAACATATACATACATACTGTATAATCTGTATTGTTATAATGTACAGCGCTGCGTACCCAAGTGGCGCTATATAATAAACATATACATACATACTGTATAATCTGTATTGTTATAATGTACAGGCTGTGTACCCAAGTGGCGCTATAAATAAACATATACAATACATACTGTATAATCTGTATTGTTATAATGTACAGCGCTGGTCCCCAAGTGGCGCTATATAAATAAACATATACATACATACTGTATAATCTGTATTGTTATATGTACAGCGCTGTGTCCCAGTGGCGCTATATAAATAAACATATACATACATACTGTATAATCTGTATTGTTATAATGTACAGCGCTGTGTACCCAAGTGGCGCTATTAAATAAACATATACATACATACTGTATAATCTGTATTGTTATAATGTACAGCGCTGTGTACACAAGTGGCGCTATATAAATAAACATATACATACTACTGTATAATCTGTATTGTTATAATGTACAGCGCTGGTGTACCCAAGTGGCGCTATATAAATAAACATATCATACATACTGTATAATCTGTATTGTTATAATGTACAGCGCTGTTCCCCAAGTGGCGCTATATAAATAAACATATACTACATACTGTATATCTGTATTGTTATAATGTACAGCGCTGTGTACCCAAGTGGCGCTATATAAATAAACATATACTACATATGTAGTAATCTGTATTGTTATAATGTACAGCGCTGGTCCCAAGTGGCGCTATATAAATAAACATATACATACATACTGTATAATCTGTATTGTTATAATGTACAGCGCTGTGTCCCCAGTGGCGCTATATAAATAACATATACATACATACTGTATAATCTGTATTGTTATAATGTACAGCGCTGTGTACCCAAGTGGCGCTATAAAATAACATATACATACATACTGTATAATCTGTATTGTATAATGTACAGCGCTGTGTACCCAAGTGGCGCTATATAAATAAACATATACATACATACTGTATAATCTGTATTGTTATAATGTACAGCGCTGGTACCCAAGTGGCGCTATATAATAAACATATACATACATACTGTATAATCTGTATGTTATAATGTACAGCGCTGTGCCCCAAGTGGCGCTATATAAATAAACATACATACATACTGTATAATCTGTATTGTTATAAATGTACAGCGCTGTGTCCAGTGGCGCTATATAAATAAACATATACATACATACGTATAATCTGTATTGTTATAATGTACAGCGCTGTGTCCCAAGTGGCGCTATATTAATAAACTATACACATACTGTATAATCTGTATTGTATAATGTACAGCGCTGTGTACCCAAGTGGCGCTATATAAATAAAACTATACATACAACTGTATAATCTGTATTGTTTAATGTACAGCGCTGGGTACCCAAGTGCACTATAAATAAACATATACATACATAACTGTATAATCTGTATTGTTATAATGTACAGCCTGTCCCAAGTGGCGCTATATAAATAAACATATACTACATATGTATAATCTGTATTGTTATAATGTACAGCGCTGTGTACCCAAGTGGCGCTATATAAAAAACATATACATACATACTGTATAATCTGTATTGTTATAATGTCAGCGCTGTGTACCCAAGTGGCGCTATATAAATATACATACATACTGTATAATCTGTATTGTTATAATGTACCGCCTGTCCCCAAGTGGGCTATATAAATAAACATATACATACATACTGTATAATCTGTATTGTTATAATGTAAGCCTGTGTCCCAAGTGGTGCGATATAATAAAACATATACATAACTACTGTATAATCTGTATTGTTATAATGTACAACTGTGTCCCCAAGTGGCGCTATATAAACATATACATACATACTGTATAATCTGTATTGTTATAATGTACGCCCTGTGTTACCAAGTGGCGCTAATAAATAAACATATACATACATACTGTATATCTGTATTGTTAATATGACAGCGCTGTGTACCCAAGTGGCGCTATATAAATAAAAAATATACAACATACTGTTATAATCTGTATTGTTATAATGTACAGCGCTGCGTCCAAGTGGCGCTATAAATAAACATATACAACATACTGTATAATCTGTATTGTTATAATGTACAGCGCTGTGTCCCAAGTGGCGTATATAAATAAACTATAAAACATACTGTATAATCTGTATTGTTATAATGTACAGCGCTGTGTCCCAGTGGCGCTATATAAATAAACATATACATACATACTGTATTATCTTGTATGTTATAATGTACAGCGCTGGGTACCCAAGTGGCGCATATAATAAACTATACATAAATACTGTATAATCTGTATTGTTATAATGACAGCGCTGTGTACCAAGTGGCGCTATATAATAAACATATACATACATACTGTATTAATCGTATTGTTATAATTGTACAGCGCTGTGTACCCAAGTGGCGCTATATAAATAAACATATACATACTACTGTATAATCTGTATTGTTATAATGTACAGCGCTGGGTACCAAGTGCCTATATAAAAAACTATACATACATACTGTATAATCTGATTGTATATATGTACAGCTGTCCCCAAGTGGCGCTATATAATAAACATATACATACGTACTGTATAATCTGTATTGTTATAATGTACAGCGCTGTGTACCCAAGTGGCGCTATATAAATAAATATACATACATACTGTATAATCTGTATTGTTATAATGTACAGCGCTGGTACCAATGGGCTAATAAATATACATACATACTGTATATCTGTATTGTTATAATGTACAGCTGCGTACCCAAGTGGGCTATATAAATAACATATACTACATACTGTATAATCTGTATTGTTAAATGTAAGCACTGCTCCCCAAGTGCGCTATATAAAAAACATATACATACATACTGTATAATCTGTATGTTTATAATGTACAGCCTGTGTCCCCAAGTGGCGCTATATAAAACATATACATACTAATATATCTGTATTGTTATAATGTACAGCGCTGTGTATCAAAGTGGCGCTATATAAATAAAACTATACATACATAATGTATAATCTGTATTGTTATAATGTCAGCGCTGTGTACCCAAGTGGCGCAAATAAAATATACATACATACTGTATAATCTGTATTGTTATAATGTACAGCCGTGTCCCCAAGTGGCGCTATTAAATAAACATATACATACAACTGTATAATCTGTATTGTTATAATGACCAGCGCTGTGTCCCCAAGAGGGCCTATATAAATAACATATACATACATACTGTATAATCTGTATGTGATAATGTACAGCGCTGTGTCCCCAAGTGGCGCTATATAAATAAACATATACATACATACTGTATAATCTGTATTGTTATAATGTACAGCGCTGTGTACCCAAGTGGCGCTATATAATAAACATATACATACATACTGTATAATCTGTATTGTTATAAGTACAGCGCTGTGTACCCAAGTGGCCTATATAAATAAACATATACATACAACTGTATAATCTGTATTGTTATAATGTACAGCGCTGTGTCCCAAGTGGCGCTAATAAATAAACATATACATACATACTGTATAATCTGTATGTTAAATGTACAGCGCTGTGTACCCAAGTGGCGCTATATTAAACATATACATACATACTGTATATCTGTATTGTTTATAGTACAGCGCTGTGTACCCAAGTGGCGATATAATAACATATACATAACATACCGTATTACTGTATTGTTATAATGTACAGCGCTGTGTACCCAAGTGGCGCTATATAATAAAACAATACATACATACTGTATAATCTGTATTGTTTATAATGTACAGCGCTGTGTACCCAAGTGGCGCTATAATAAATATACATACCTACTGTATAATCTGTATTGTTATAATGTACAGCGCTGTGTATCCAAGTGGCGCTATATAAATAAACATATACATACATACGATAATCTGTATTGTTATAATGTACAGCGCTGGTCCCAAGTGGCCTTATAAATAAACATATTACATACATACTGTATAATCTGTATTGTTATAATGTACAGCGCTGCGTACCCAAGTGGCGCTATATAAATAAACATATACATACATACTGTATAATCTGTATTGTTATAATGTACAGCGCTGTGTACCCAAGTGGTGCTATATAAATAAACTATACATACATAATGGCAACACTAAAATTTGAACAGACATTGAACTCTACACCAGTAAAAAATTAGAAAAATCAAATGTGTGGAATGAAACTAAAGAAGCAAGCCGACGGATAACATGTAATTTTCAGTACCAGGTACCGGTCTATCTGGGATGATCTACGTGAGATGTTTGTAGGTGGACACAATGAAGGACACAATATCAACCCAAGACAAGATTATTATTTTATATTTGACATTGATACTGTTCCACCTCTCGGTTACATTGGAAAATTCTGAGCTTATCGCAAAGAGTTCCTTGTCTTTTTGTAATGAAAAATGTAGAAAATGTGTCATTTTTATATACAGTATTCCATCATTTTCTAGATTGATTCCAGAGAAATGTTTAGATGTTTCCAGTTGATCGGACGTTCTAGATCGTCCAACCAATTGCTACGTCTGCAGTAGTAGCTCAGAAAACGGTCCAATCTCTAAGCAGAACCATCTCAAGTCTCCCTCTGTCTTCGTTCTTGTTTGGTTCCTGGGCACTGGATTTTGTATCCTACCACATATGCCTGGACGTAAACACGGACCTGATTCATTCTGGAAATAATAACAATATAATGACCCTGCATTGCTAATGTTCTCTTTCAGTGTCAAGGCACAGTATACAGTTTATTTGCTATTTCTGGTTAAAGGAAATAGAGATTTGAATGATTAATGATAATCCTGTTACATCGTTTAATTAAAGACGTATAATAAAGATGTTACTAGCTCTGTTTGTCTTTATCATAGAACCTTATAATCCTCCTGTGGAATCATTTGGACCATGTACACGTCTCTTCTCTAATTCTAATGCCCAGGACATTGTTCCATGTGCTTACTAGGGATGGCTGGTTCGCGGATCCGAACCCGGATCCGCCGCGGATTTATCCCGTTCGCGAACGGCAGATTTTTCCGGATTTTCCGCCTTCCGAACTTCCGATTCGTGAAATTTTCGTATTTTCAAAAATTTTCGAAAATACGCGAAAACACGTAATTTCGAAAATTTTCGAAAATACAAGGATTACATGTATTTTCGAAAATACATATTTTCGAAAGTACTAGTTTTCTCGTATGAGAACCTTCACAAGCATAGTTTTCTCGTATTTTCGAAAAATAACGAAAATACGCGAAAACCCGTAATTTCGAAAATTTTTGAAAATACGAAAAATCTCGCAATTTCGAGGGCATTTTTCATTTTTATGGGTCCGCTCACGGATTTTCGAATTTTCGGATTTTTTCAAAAATTCGCGGATCCTCGAGTGGTCCGGATTTTGCGAAGTTCGGACATCTCTAGTGCTTACACACGCTACAGAATGTAACACATACATGACATTCTATCCCCTATAGAAACTAAAATAAGGGAACATCTTGTACTTTCCTAACGGCACGTTCCTGATTCTCAAGGGATGGCGTCAACCTTGACTGCAAGAATTATTCCAACCTACGTCATGACCTGCGGCTAATTCTAAACACTAGATATAAGATTTCTAGAGGTCCCTACAGTAACCTTGCAAATTACCAATATCCCTTAGAACTTACCACTAGAGATGTCCGAACTTCGCAAAATCCGGTCCGCTCAAGGATCCGCGAATTTTCCAAAAAAATCGAAAATCCGCGAGCCCATTAAAACCCATTAAAATAAAAGTTTGGCAAAATCCGTTCTTCGAAAATACCAGGATTCTTTGAAAATACGGACCCAAAAATGCGGCTTGCTCCGTCCAAAAATGTGAAAAATCCGCGAAATTTTGAATTTACGAGGATTTCACGTATTTTCGAAAATACGAGGAATCCTCGTAATTTCAAAAATTTTCGAAAACGCAGTTCGGAAAAGTTCGGAAGGCGGAAAACCGAAAAATCTGCGAAATCCGCCGTTCGCGAACGAGGTAAATCTGCCGCGGATCCAGGTTGGATCCGCGAACTGGGCCATCACTACTTACTACATCACGTTTCTATCACACGTCACAACATTATTTTGTTTTTTACTTGTAGTGACTTTATTGTTGTTACACAAACCACATAACCCTGCACCTTTTATACATTTGTACAAACATTAATATTTTTGTTCCATTTTAGGGTTAAAACCTCTGGTAGAACCATGTACAGTAAATGAAGCATTTGTAGATCTAGTAAATAAGAGACGTGTTGTTTCCAACGTACCGATATTTTGTACAGAGTTGAATTCCAAGGGGGCCACAGCGTTCCACGTAACTTTCTCGTACCCCTTGGCGGACGGCCCTTGCTGTGCTGACCTTAGTGGTGGCAATAGGACAAATTCTAGAGAAGAGGTTGATACGATATATTGTCAGGTAACTGAAAAAAATTTAACCCTAAAGTCGGGCACACACCTGAAAGACATTTGAAAGATTGGGCTACACACGGTCCCAAGCGCTCCCCCTAAGCACATCATAGGGAGAATGCTCAGGAGTTTACCGCGGCCAAGGGAAATTTTCCCTTTTCCGGCCGACCTGATCGTTTTGATCGCTGTGCAACCTACACACAGTACCGATAAAGCCCCAATATCATCGGATCCGGCGTTATCAGGGCGTTATCAGTACTATGTGTACCCAGCTTTAGTATGGACGGCAGGTCTAGCAGGGATATATACAATAGATAAAATGATTTAGACTGCAGCTAATCTTCTAACAAACAGGGACGTAGGTGCTATGTACCTTCACGGTTCTTGCAATGCAGTAAATCACATTAAGTTAATGCTACATTGTGGTTTTGGGAACCCAGAAGATAAGAGGAGCAGCATGTAAAATATTCAATCTCCCTTTAACTCGTTTTTATAATACAGGGACAATCCTAATAAAATGAAGTCCCACCCTCCCATATAGACAGTGCATTTCTAACTTAATAGTCATAAGGAATCACAGGGTTCTCCTACTTACAGACACAAGTGGAAGCATTGTTCAATGGGAGATGGCAATCAGCTAAAAACCCTCCAGGTAAGTGTTTACAACTTAAGGTAAGTATTTCTACTGAACTATTGAAACCCAGTGGTGATAACCCAGCAATTCACATCCTCACCTGGCTACTGTAAAAAGGGAGAAAAGGTGGGTGGGTGAAATTAAGGTTAGTTGTCCTTTCATTTTAAAATATTAGATGTAGAAAGCCATAGAGTGGCCCCCATCATATTAAACTAGGGCCCTTATAGCTGTTTGTTTCTGAGTTTAGTCTCTTTCACCTTAATCTAGTGACCTAGAGAAAAGAAAGAAAGTGAAAGGCTTATATCTTCTTTATTCTCTAAGTTCACACATCTTACCAACAAACGTTGTCATTGAACACACTTCACAACGAAACGCACAATATCCAGTGTGTTATCAATATATCAGGAGAAATAACACTCAAAGCAATTTTAGTTGTGTCAAACCTCAATATTTACCCGTTTATACCTACGTTGACCTGATGGACTTCCTAAAGGTTTTCTGATTTCGTTTTTCAGTTGAACTAACTGGAGTGTCTCTGGATTCAACTTTATTGTTATGAACATTGAACACCATCAGAATGATTTTTTATTACACACGCAGGGTGTTTTACCTGTATAATGGCTTATTATGCTTTTATTTGTACATATATTTATGTGAGTCTTAAAGGGGCTATCTAAGAAATGGTAGGGTATATTGCAATAGTTGGTTAATTGTGGATTGACTTTATGTTGGAGTTTCTTTGTTTGTTATTTATACATATAACATGGCACAGGGCGCAGTTTATGTGAGGTGTTCTGTAATTAGGATTGGATGATATTTAAAAGGGTTTTTGTTTGAGACACTTTTAGTTACTAAAACAATGATCACAATAAAAGCTCTTATCAGAAATATAGAAGATGAGATTACATCATTAGACTTCATGGAAGTAGATGTGGGGAAGTGTAAAAAGGAATCCCCCATTCCCTTCTCTATTAAACTTACAGCTTCTCACAACGATATCCTGAAGTACCATCTGTGCATTGGCATTTGTTCAATGGTTTGCAAATGGCGCCATGTTGGCAAGGAGGGACACAAGGTTCAGTGATGGCTGGAAAACAAGAAAATGCAAAATATTAATATCAATGTACATTTAAGACAAGAGTAATTTTGGACAAGATTCCCCAAATGAATCACCATCCCTGAATAAGGAAATATCTTCCTGGCTAATGGAATCCCCATTGCAGTTATTCAGTGACAATGCTCAGACCCTGGATACAAGTGGAGAACCAGAGACCATAGGTGATGTAAATCAAGTTACTAGAAACAGGAAGTGTTAACCTGTTAAGAAATATAACTTCTCACAGACTGCAATTGCAGAAATGTAATCCAGGCCTTTAACCCGTACCTATTTGGAGACTAAAGTTCTCCTTTAACATACCTGTCTCACACTGTGATCCCACAAATCCTACAGGGCATTGGCAAGAGTTGAATCCCACACACCTCCCTCCATTTTGGCATTGATTCTCACAGCGGATTGGTTCTGAAAAGAAAGGCGGAATCAGACGTAAGGCCGTTTACAAAGGTCAAAGACATTCCACCATGCAAAAATTAATCTCAGAGAGGTTCATCACCGATACCCAAACAAGGGGCTAACTATGTAAGAACACAACTTCTCATATGTCATCTTAGGGATTATTTCATTTACCTATTTGACAGCGAGCACCTAACCAACCAGGCGGGCAAACGCATTTGTTGACATCGATGCATTTTCCTCCATTGAGACAAGGCGGGGAGCACATGGCTAAAGAAGTGTAATAATAAAGGATAAGTAAAAGTTCATTACTAACTGCTCTATATCAAATGTATTTATTCATCATTAATTACCGACTTCTATGTAGACCTCTCTCCTACATGCTATGCTAAAACAAATATATAAAATTACAAAATCTAAAACTACCATGGCATCAGTATTATACAACCGCGCCAGTAGTTTATCATTGTATTATAAAATAATAAGCCCAGTGCAAATAATGATTGGGATTTTGCAAAAACCCGGTATCGTCCATGGGTGCCCATTTTTTTTTTCTAAATATGTCAGTGTTGTAGGATATGGTTGTAAAATGTGGTATTGGTCACCACCTAGTGGTGTGGAAAGTTACAGCATCAAGAACTAAATGGATCTGTATTTGATTCCTGTTCATAGAAACAAGGTTCCATTGATTTATTTTCAGGGTTTAGGATATCCCCAAACCAACACAGGTGGATTTATTCCAATTCTCCAATACATCTTAATCAACCAGTAATTTTGCAGTTGGCTGTGCTAGAAACATTGGTGATGGGTCCGAAATAAGTGGAGGTTGATTTGGGGTTGGGGCCATATTGGTGGGTACTGATAATGGACATGAATATGTCATCAGGAGGTGATTGGAAAGAAATGGCTACAAGATTTTAAACCCTCACCTCTGGTAGGTATGAAAGACACAGGCTTCTAAGAAGGTGCAAACTTCTAAGTAATCTTTACATGTATACATGAACCAATGTAATGGACGTCTAACCAAATGTAGAAGGGTTATCCCATATTTATTAAGCCAATACAGAGCAGAGGTTTTGGCCCTTCTATATTTGATTGGACATTCGTTACATTTGTTCATGTATATTATACAGCAGCTAGGAGACGGCTGTTATATGGAATATCTGGCCAAAACCACTTACACAAATCTTTACGTTTAGTCTATACTTGTGCATTAATTAATGAAAGCCACCTCCCACTGAAGCAGCCCCTGACTGGGGGTGGGGGAAACTTCTCTCTTCTCTTATAATGCAATCATGGTACTGTGTTCCTATGTACTAGAATAATACCATCCAATCAAAGCCAGTAAAACAAATAACGTACGTGTCAGGCACTGATCTCCACCATATCCAAAAGCGCACTGGCAGATGTTTGGTGCCACACAGCGCCCCCCATTGGCACAGGGCAGTTCGCACATCGCTAAGAAAAAGAAAACATTTGACATCATAATCAAATCACATTTGACATCACTCTCATTGAGATCTAGTGAATTATCAAATTCTTTATTTTATAAACCTCCCTTGCAAGGAAGAAATCCTTAAAGCTGAAAAGTTTAATTTTACAAGAGGGAAGTAAAGAGAAAAATAAAAATTAACAAATTATAGATATGGGGGGAGTTTACATATAAATAGATATGGGGAGTTTATATATAAATAGATATGGGGACGTTTATTTATAAATAGATATGGGGAGTTACATATAAATAGATATGGGGAGTTTACATAAAAATAGATATGGGGGAGTTTACATATAAATAGATATGGGGAGTTTATATATAAATAGATATGGGGGAGTTTATATATAATAGATATGGGGGAGTTATATATAAAATAGATATGGGGGAGTTTATATATAAATAGATATGGGGGAGTTTATATATAAATAGATATGGGGAGTTTATATATAAATAGATATGGGGGAGTTTAGTTTAGAGTTTATATATAAATAGATATGGGGGAAAGTTTATATATAATTGATATGGGGGAGTTTACTATAAATAGATATGGGGGAGTTACATAATAAATAGATATGGGGGAGTTTATATATAAATAGATATGGGGGAAGTTTATATACTAATAGTATGGGGGAGTTAGTATATAAATAGATATGGGGGAGTTATATATAAATAGATATGGGGAGTTATATATAAAATAGATATGGGGGAGAGTTTATATATAAATAGATATGGGGAGTAGTCTTATATATAAATAGATATGGGGAGTTTATATATAAATAGATATGGGGGAGTTATATAAATAGATATGGGGAGTTTATATATAAATAGATATGGGGAGTTTATATATAAATAGATATGGGGGAGATTATATATAAATAGATAGGGGGAGTTTATATATAAATAGATATGGGGAGTTTATATATAATAGATATGGGGGAGTTATATATAAATAGATAGGGGAGTTTATATATAAATAGATATGGGGGAGTTTAATATAAATAGGATATGGGGGAGTTTTATAAATAGATATGGGGAGTTTATATAAATAGATATGGGGAGTTATATATAAATAGATATGGGGAGAGTGGGAGTTTTATATATAAAAAATAGATATGGGGAGTTTATATATAAATAGATATGGGGGAGTTTATATATAAATAGATATGGGGGAGTTATATAAATAGATATGGGGGAGTTTATATATAAATAGATATGGGGGAGTTTATATATAAATAGATATGGGGGAGTTTATATATAAATAGATATGGGGGAGTTTATATATAAATAGATATGGGGGGAGTTTATATATAAATAGAATGGGGAGTTTATATATAAATAGATATGGGGAGTTTATATATAAATAGATATGGGGAGTGTAATATAAATAGATATGGGGAGTTTACATATAAATAGATATGGGGGAGTTTATATAAATAGATAGGGAGTTATATATAAATAGATATGGGGAGTTATATATAAATAGATATGGGGAGTTTATATATAAATAGATATGGGGGAGTTATATATAAATAGATAGGGGGAGTTTATATATAAATAGATATGGGGAGGTTTATATATAAATAGATATGGGGGAGATTATATATAAATAGATATGGGGAGTTTATATATAAATAGATATGGGGAGTTTAATATAAAAGATATGGGGGAGTTACATATAAATAGATATGGGGAGTTATATAAATAGATAGGGGAGTTTTACATATAAATAGATATGGGGGAGTTTACATATAAATAGATATGGGGGAGTTTACATATAAATAGATATGGGGGAGTTACATATAAATAGATATGGGGAGTTTACATATAAATAGATATGGGGAGTTAATATAAATAGATATGGGGAGTTTACATATAAATAGATATGGGGGAGTTTACATATAAATAGATATGGGGAGTTACATATAAATAGATGGGGAGTTTATATATAAATAGATATGGGGAGTTTACATATAAATAGATATGGGGAGTTTATATATAAATAGATATGGGGGAGTTTATATATAAATAGATATGGGGGAGTTTTATATAAATAGATATGGGGGAGTTTATATATAAATAGATATGGGGGGTTTATATATAAATAGATATGGGGGAGTTTATAATAAATAGATATGGGGAGTTTATATATAAATAGATATGGGGGAGTTTATATATAAATAGATATGGGGAGTTTATGTATAAATAGATATGGGGGAGTTTATATATAAATAGATATGGGGGAGTTTATATATAAATAGATATGGGGAGAGTTTATATATAAATAGTATGGGGGAGTTTATATATAAATAGATATGGGGGAGTTACATATAAATAGATATGGGGGAGTTTATATATAAATAGATATGGGGAGTTTATAATAAATAGATAGGGAGTTTATATATAATAGATGGGGAGTTATAATAATAGATATGGGAGTTTACATATAAATAGATATGGGGAGTTTATATAAAATGATATAGGGGAGTTAATATAATAGATATGGGGGAGTTTAATTAAATAGATAGGGGAGTTATATATAATATGGGGGAGTTTACATATAAATAGATATGGGGAGTTTACATATAAATAGATATGGGGGAGTTTACATATAAATAGATATGGGGAGTTTATATATAATAGATATGGGAAGTTTAATATAATAGATATGGGGAGTTTATATATAAATAGATATGGGGAGTTTATATATAAATAGATATGGGGGAGTTTATATAAATAGATATGGGGGAGTTTATATATAAATAGATTGGGGGAGTTATATTAAATAGATATGGGGAGTAGTTTATATATAAATAGATATGGGGAGTTTATATAATAGAATGGGGAGTTATATATAAATAGTAGGGGAGTATTTATATAAATGATATGGGGAGTTTATATTATAAATAGATATGGGGGAGTTTATTATTAAATAGATATGGGGGAGTTTTATATAAATAGATATGGGGAGTTTATATATAAATAGATATGGGGAGTTTACATATAAATAGATATGGGGAGTTTATATATATAATAGATATGGGGGAGTTTATATAATAAATAGATAGGGGAGTTTATAATAATGATATGGGGAGTTTACATATATAAATAGATATGGGGAGTTTATATATAAAAAGATATGGGGGAGTTTACATATAAATAGATATGGGGAGTTTACATATAAATAGATATGGGAGTTTATATATAAATAGATATGGGGGGTTTATAATAAATAGATATGGGGAGTTTATATATAAATAGATATGGGGAGTTTATATATAAATAGAGATAGGGGGGAGTTTATATATAAATAGATATGGGGAGTTTAAATATAAATAGATATGGGGGAGTTACATATAAATAGATATGGGGGAGTTTATATATAAATAGATATGGGGAGTTTATATATAAAAGATATGGGGGAGAGTTTATATTAAATAGATATGGGGAGTTTATATATAAATAGATATGGGGGAGTTTATATATAAATAGATATGGGGAGTTTACATATAAATAGATATGGGGGAGTTTTATATAAATAGATATGGGGGGAGTTTACATATAAAATAGATATGGGGGAGTTTAATATAAATAGATATGGGGGAGTTTATATATAAATAGATATGGGGAGTTTATATATAAATAGATATGGGGGAGTTTATATATAAATAGATATGGGGGGAGTTTATATATATAAATAGATAGGGGGAGTTTATATATAAATAGATATGGGGAGTTATATATAAATAGATATGGGGGAGTTTATATATAAATAGATATGGGGAGTTTATATATAAATAGATATGGGGGGTGGAGTTATATAAATAGATATGGGGGAGTTTATTATAAATAGATATGGGGAGTTTATATAAATAGATATGGGGAGTTTTATTATAAATAGATATGGGGAGTTTATAATATAAATAGATATGGGGGAGTTAGTTTTATATAATAGATATGGGGGAGTTTATATATAAATAGATATGGGGGAGTTTATATAAATAGATATGGGGGAGGGGAGTTTATATATAAATAGATATGGGGAGTTTATATATAAATAGATATGGGGGAAGTTTATATATAAATAGATATGGGGAGTTTATATATAAATAGATATGGGGGAGTTTATATATAATAGATTATGGGGAGGTTATATATAAATAGATATGGGGAGTGGGGTTATATTAAATAGATATGGGGGAGTTATATATAAATAGATATGGGGAGTTAATATAAATAGATGGGGGAGTTGAGTTTATATATAAATAGATATGGGGAGTTTATATATAAATAGATATGGGGAGTTTATATATAAAATAGATATGGGGGAGTTGTATATATAAATAGATATGGGGAGTTTATATATAAATAGATATGGGGGAGTTATATATAAATAGATATGGGGGGAGTTTATAATAAATAGATATGGGGGAGTTTATATATAAATAGATATGGGGAGTTTATATATAAATAGATATGGGGAAGTTTATATATAAATAGATATGGGGGAGTTATATATAAATAAGATATGGGGGAGTTTATATATAAATAGATATGGGGGAGTTTATATAAATAAGATAGATATGGGGAGTTTATATATAAATAGATGATGGGAGTTTATTATAAAATAGATATGGGGAGATATATGGTTTATATATAAATAGATATGGGGGAGTTTATATATAAATAGATATGGGGGGAGTTTATATATAATAGATATGGGGAGTTTATATATAAATAGATATGGGGGAGTTTGTATATAAACAGATATGGGGGAGTTTATATATAAATAGATATGGGGAGTTTACATATAAATAGATATGGGGAGTTTATATATAAATAGATATAAAACCATTTTGCAAAATATTGTATTTTTGTTTATCCCATAATCCCCTACATGTTTTTTATTTTTATAAAAATCGCCAACCTAGGGCCATATCTATATACACTGACATATAATGATCGTTATAATGGTGATTAATATAGGATTTCTATCGGAAATATCCAATAATGATCATAAATCTATTAATGCAATCCTACATTGGCCATAGAATTCCATTCCGGTAGTTTACTATCACTTGGTTTTCTACTAACGAAGTCTGTACATTAACGAACATTCGCTGTATATGTGTGGGCGGGCGTACAGCCACGAAAACTTGGGTTTATAAATATGGGCCTTTGTCTCTTTATGTACATATGCATTGATACATATGGGTGGGAGCTGCCATATTGTTTCATTTAGCAAGTCCTTGTAAAAAAGTATAATTTAAAAAGTATTTTTTTCATTGAGTTATTTGATCTCCTCTATCCTTCCATTAATATTTCTTTCTTCTTCTCCCTATTTCCAATCCCAATCTCCTCTCTGTCTCTTGGGACCCTTCCCTATTCCATAGAGTTGTAAGAAATCATGTTACTTTATGTGTATTAATGTATAATGTTTTATATCATTTATAAATGCCAAGATCCTATTAACAATGTATGTTGTATAAGACAATAGAACTAGACATTGTCACACAGGACACTTGGTCAGTCGTGTTAAATAATACGTTTATGAAAGGCAGGATACTCAGGTATCCCACCCCTCCTGCATCTCGTGGGAGTTTCCCTCATGCTGAGGTGGTCTCCAATACTCCCGTGACCGAGAGGAGACTCTAATCCCCTCGCCATCATGTCCCCTTCTGGCCAACATGCCCCGGGATTGTACAATATATATATTGTAATATAATGTATATTTTTATGTATAAATAATCTTTGTTTTATTTGAAACTGTAACTTGATTAAGTAAACAATATATATTCATCTTTCATACATTATCAGTTTGGCTTCTGTGCTTTCCGACCCCAACAGAACGTTATACAGATTGATATCCAATACATATAGAGATATAAATCTTACCCAGTGAACTCTCTTTGAAATAAACTCCTTGTGGCATTTCACATTCACTATGGCATTTCACATTCACTATGGCCACTTCCCCTTTCCATGATATTGAAGCCAATTTATTGTCTAATTTAGACCTAACACCATCTAGGGACCCAACCTTGGTCCATCATGATCCACACTCAGTCCTCTAGTTCTGCCCCAGCTCCTGGTGATTAAACCCATAGCACCCCGAGAAGATAAACCATATTGACATCCTATACGATACCTGTCTGGCAGCCAATTCCCTTCCACCCAGTAGGACACTGACACGTGTTGTGTCTCATGCAAATTCCTCCATGGGAACAAGGTGGGGAGCACATTGCTGAGAAAGAAGAGATGGAAAACATGATGGGAAATGATAGACCAATAGTCTAATACATTTGGGTACCAGGATACGATATTATTTGGTCACCTTCGTAACCAGGGGAATTTCATCATAGAATAATAACTAAACATTACTGTTTGAAACTGTTAAGTTTAGTTCAGTTTTCGGAAAACGGAACAAACTTTTGGGACTTCAGAGCCAATTTTCGATAATTATCGAACTTTCGAGGCTATTTTCAATAACCCTCAAAAGTAGCCCTAAAAGATCGATAATCCTTGAAAATACGATCAGAGACAGAGAGTACTTTTTGAGTTTCCGATCATACTTCTGATTGAAGATTATGGAACATTCAAGGCTATTTTTGAGGATTATTGAAAATAGCCTCGAACGTTCGGTAATTATATAAAATGGCCTCCAAAGTCCTGAAATCCGAGCAATTCGTCTGGTTTCGGACATTTCGGAACCGAGGGGTTCTGGGTCAGATCGGGGTCCGAGAGTGACCCATATCCCATCTCTACTGCTCAGTATTTTTTGGGATGAAGTAACATTTACTGGATTGTGGATAGGGATTAACCAATGTTTGGGGCAGGTTGGGTTTGCGGTGAACATTATCTGGTCCCCATATAGCCAACCAGGTGACATTTAGTGACATTTACTGATCAGCCATTAATTTCTGTTCACAATATAAAAAAACTCCCCAAAGGTCACAAGATCTACCATTTTCAGCCAGGAACTATTAGGAATATATCCTGTATGTCCACTGTAATTTAATATATTTGTCCATCTCTAATTTTCTCTGGGAGTGAGATACAGAACTTGTTCTCATGATATTGTGATATTTTCCTTGTGCTATTATACAGCAAGAACCAATCAGATTGTAGCTTTATACTAAGTTATCCCAGTTAGATACCATCTGATTGGGTCCTACTGTATGGCAATTCCACCCCTTTAACAAGGTCGTAAAATTCAGCTGCAATAAAGTATTTTATGGCTGTGCCTGAAGTTAATGAGCGTGGTGGTAAAATTCCGATACTGGACAGTGTGGCCCTTACAATATGGTTTTGTACATCCGTGGTTTTAACTGTACGACTGAGTCTGTAACCTTACGGACCCTTTGTTAATAGAGCCCCAGTGTAAGAATAATTATGGGGGTCCTGCAGTCTGTATGTGAACTTGCCCTACCTGAACATCCTGGTCCTGGGTACCCAGCAGGACAGTCACAAGTATCGGGGGCCACACATTCTCCATTGTTTTGACATGGGGGGCTGCAAATAGCTAAGAAAAGGGAAAAAACATTAAAAGTTTGGAAACATTACAAATTAGAAATTGTTCCCACCCAATATGCAGTATGTGTAGGTCTAGTCCACGTATCATCGGTCTAACTATTCCCACCCAATATGCAGTATGTGTAGGT